>CM022703.1:54442582-54702582 GCA_012295165.1 Asparagus setaceus | reverse complement strand
TTCATAATGAATAGTTGTGCACCAACTTTTTATCCACTCATCTTGCCTTGAGATTTGTGATGCACAAATCTCAAAGTGGGCTTTATATCTTTCACGGATCCCAAAGCAAGATGAGTGGTTAGAAAGTTGGTGCACCACTATTCATTATGAACTTAAGTTCATAGGAGCTCTATATATATATATATATATATATATATATATATATATATATATATATATATATATATATATATATATATATATATATGTTCGGATCAAATGAGAACTCCTTACAAATGTGAGAACTAAGAACTTATTCTCTACCGTTAGATCTTTAACCAATTAATGGTTGTGATTAAATTCCATTAAAGTCAAATAATTAGTCAAAGGGCACTGCGGTCCTTTTTATTTACGTAATCAGTTACAAGTTTGGTAGTTTCCTTCTTTCCATTCTAACCGCCTTCTTCTTCAATTTGATCCAATTTTTTCGTCTTTCTTCATGCTTTTGCATTCATCGGTTTGCAGTTATAATTTTAAGCGTTACAAAAGTGATAATCCAGTCTCAAGTTCTTTAAATCTTCAAATTTTTTTATTGGTTTTTTTCCTTTGTTCGGCTGCCTCATTTGTTGCACATCAGTGAGTTTCAGATTTATCAAATCGTTAATTTTTGGATTATTTGTGTTTTCATGGAAAGCGTTTATTCAGGTAACTCTAATCTTTTTGCTTTCGCTTTTTTTCTCCCTGTTAATCTCGGCGATTTCGTGCATATCATCAATTTTCCGATTCTTCAAATTCTTTATTTCAGTTTGTCTGTGTTGTCATTGAAAGAGTAGTTTCAGTTATCTGTAATCATCAGTAGTTATTTATTTTGACGATGGAATTGTTAAGTATTGTCGGCTAAATAAGTTTTTAGTTTAAACTATGGAATCATATTACTCTATATAGTTAATCGTTTCGTTATTTTTAAAATTTTGTTAAAAATAGTATGCGATCTGTAACTTTCTAATAAGGATTACATTATGTATTACTGAGATGATTACGTAACAATATTTATGTGATTACGTAAGTTTGTAATGAAGATCTGTGATGTATTACGAGATAATTCGGTAACAATATTTAAGTGATTCTATAAGTTTTAATACATTGATTCTATAAGTTTAGTAAGGTGATTCGTTTTCTAATCTATGTGATTCGTAATATTTAACTACATGATTTTATAATTTTATTCACATGTTGATGTTATGTCATCAAGGAAATTTCTTCAATAAGTATTAGATCTTTGCAAAACATATTATGATCTGTTTTAAAAATAACAATTTGATTATTGACAAGCTATATCATGTGTTTCGTAAGTTTGTAAAGAAGATTCTGTTACGTATTATAGATAATTCGTAATAATTACCATCGGATTCGTAAGTTTCAATCTATGATTTTGCAGATTGATATAGGCGATTCTGTTTTCTAAATTAGGAGATTCTGTAGTATAAACTACTCGATTTTGTAATTTCATTCAAATGTTCCTTTTAGATTGTAAAAGAATCTCCTTTATCATTATGTTACACCATTAAACATACTTTGTGTTTTTGAAAAAATAACAATGAGATTACGTGAGTTTTCTAGATTGACTTTTTCTGTGTTTGTTTAAGATTTTTATTTCTGACAGGCGTAGGTAGCAACGAGGAATCAATTGACGTTGTACTATCTGATCAGTGTATTGTTAGTGAATCGGATGACGTGTCTTCGAAGTATACCATATTTCCTGGTGGAACCAAATATTGAAAACCATATTGTGATGAAGAGATTAAACCATATCTAGGCTATAGTTTTTCTAGTATAGAAGAAGGTTATGAATTTTACAAGAACTATGGAAGAATATGTGGTTTTGATGTACGACGTGCCTCAGAGAAGAAACATCAGGATGGAACCATTATTTTCAAGCAATTTGTGTGCAACCGGTCTGGTTTTAATGAAGCGAAATTTTGTAGTACTTCGGATAATATTCCCGAGAATAATATAAACGTTAGGAGAAAAATGGTTGGTAGATGCGGATGTAATGCGAAAATAATTCTAAAATTCAATGCTTCTAGGGGATATATTATTTTTGCTTTTGTTGAGGAACACAACCATGAGTTGGTGTCGGAGGCTGGGAGACAGTTTTTAAGGGTTAGTAGGTCGATGAATTTCGGGCACAAGTTATGGCTCATTGATACTGGTAAAGCGAACATTGGGCCAACGAAGGCTCACGGTTTATTGAAGCAAGTTGTTGGAGGATATTCAAACATTAGTGCTACAACTACAGATTTTAAAAACTTTAACATTGGTGCTACAACTACAGTTTAATTGGATGTTCCTTTATTTTCTTACTTTTTTTTGTGTTGTGAATCCTGCTTTTGTCTTGGCTGTTTCGACGAAATCATCATCGTCAGCTGTTGGTTCGTAGCGGGTTGGTGTTTCTGCTGTACTCGGCACTTCTTTGGTTGAAATTTCCTGCACTGTTTTATGAGGCGTTTTGTTCCTATTATCGGCTAATTTCCTTTAGCCCTTAGAGCATAATTTTTTATAACCTGAAATATAAAATAATTACAGAGTAAGTAACAGCATTGAATAAATTAAATCATAGAATCACATAATAATTATCACGTAATCATCATATTTTTAAAATATAATCTCCTTATCAACTTACGAATCCCTTAGTAGATTAAACTTATACGTAATCACTCAAGAGAAAATATTTACGTAATCACCTAGTTGAAAAACATAATTTCCTTTAATAATTCACGAATCGCATATTATATCCTTGAGAATCACTTTTCATTGCTCTGAGAATCTCTTAAAATAAAAACTAAATCTTAGTTACCAACTTACGAATCGCAATACATAACTTACGTAATCACGTTACATAAAAAGCGAATCGCATTTATCAACTTACGAGAATCCCTTAGTAGATTAAACTTATACGAGAATCACTTTCGAGAAAATATTTACGTAATCACCTAGTTGAAAAACATAATTTCCTTTAATAATTCACGAATCGCATATTATATCCTTGAGAATCACTTTTCATTGCTCTGAGAATCTCTTAAAATAAAAACTAAATCTTAGTTACCAACTTACGAGAATCGCAATACATAACTACGAGAATCACGTTACATAAAAAGCGAATCGCATTTATCAACTTACGAATCCCTTTTAACAAATTACGAGAATCGCATGTTATAACTACGGAATCACAATATTTTGGTTCTGAGAATCTCTAAATAAATTTAACAATCACCTTCATCAACATACAAAATTTCATGATATAACCGAGAATCATATTTTTATTGTTACGAGAATCTCTTAGTACAAATAATGAAACTACTTAGTGAACTAACGAATCGTTTACAATAACTACGTAATCATAGAATAATTGTTACTGAGAATCGTCTAGTGTGTACAATAGAATCATCTTTGTATATTTACGAATCTCACATAATTACATATAGAATCTTGTATTTATTGTTATAAAATTTTTAAACTAGGATTTTGAAAGATAAAATTTACCCTTTTAGCTAACAAAATTTCGTGTTATAACTTTCGAATTAACTATTTACTATTACGAATCTACTTTTTTAAACTGATTCTCCTCCCTTATCAATTCTGAGAATCACGATACATTTATTACAGAGTCACATATATAACTCATCGAACTCAATTACTATCTAACCTTATCGATCAATGATGTTTTTACATTATTTGAAATCATCAACAAATACTAAAAAATCCAAGACTCTAATAAGCGAATACCCAAATATATACATGCATTCGTTTATCTAAGTACAAATTTACAGAGTCATAAAAAATTTCCATTCGTAGTGCGTTTTAAATTCATTCAACATAGAAAACTAAATACGCTGGTGATTTCAAAATTAAAAAAAATTAACTTTTTTAGGGATTCCGTAAACAAAAAATATGGAGAATACCTTTCCTCCGTATTTGTTGTCTCTGATTTTCAAATTCTTTCGTCATTCTGGCGGTTGAGGGTGATTTGGTGATGCTTAAATGTCTTTTGGTTGAGGCTCCAGTCGAGCGAAAGTGCGGGATTCTGCGTTCAATTTCTTCTTTGTGAAACCCTAGTTTCCTTCGACGAATTTAGAAGTGAATTGCGGCCGATTACTGTTTCCCAAAATTGCTGCGCGTGCCTATTAATTGTAACCGACTAGATTATGAAATTTTTTTTAAAATAAATTTGTTGTTTGCGGTTTTGAAGGTGGTCAATTTTTTTTCCTTTTAAATCTGTCTGCTATTTACTTATTTACCCTCATTTTAATTTGTAAGTTTCGTTTAATTTCAATTTTGCCACCTTATTTTTTGTAGAATCTGAGTTCTTGTCCTTATATCATGGACGGTAGATATTTGGTTCTTAGTTCTCACAATTATTTGGGTTCTCATTGGAACCGGCCCATATATATATATATATATATATATATATATATATATATATATATATATATATATATATATATATATATATTGAGACTTCAGGATTGAAGACATCCTGACCAATAGTCATCTTCAACATCATCCTTTTGCCATTTTTTGTGTTTCAACCTATGATATGAGGATCAAATTCTCCTCATAATGGAAAGAGAATCAGTTCCATTGGAGTCATCACCTAATTCATTGGTCCCCTATGATGCCATGATGTGGATGAAGCCTCAACATGCAGTCATCATCCACCAAAAGATGGGGTTGCATTTTCGGGATACTTCTACCAAAGAAAAATTGTAATTAGATGATAATCTGACAAGGTCCAATTCCTCCATCCTCGTCGTCCTTTTCAATATAAAGATTTTTTGAATATCTTGTTTTAATCTTAATGATCTTTATTTTGCAATTCTTCAAATATTTGTCTGAAAATTTTTCTTTCTCAAGAATTTTGGAGGAAAATAGACCCAAAATCTAGTCTTCAATTCATGTAAAAAATGGAAGGGCTAATTACACTTGAATACCCTATAGTTCTCCCTAGTTTGCCCTTATATACCCTTACTTACTTTTTATAGCACTTATATACTTTAAAGTTTTTTAAAACTTGCACTTAAATATCTTTATCTGGCAGCACTTATATACCCTAAAGTTGTTAAAACTTACACTTGAATACCCTGTAGTTTTTAAAACTTGCACTTAAATAACCTCATTATGCAAACTTTAGGGTATTGAAGTGCAAGCTTTAGAAATTTTAGGGTGTTTAGGTGCGACTTTGAAAACTATAGGTATATACATGCAAGTTTTAAAATTTTTTAGGTATATATGTGAGTGTGGCAAAAAACAAGTGAGGACATATAAGTGCAAAGTATGGAAACCTACATAGGGTATTTAAGCGCAATTAAGCCAAAAGGGAATTTAAGGATTTTAAAGAATTCTGATCTTGAATTCCGAAGTTCCACCTCCTAAATCATTGAACGTTCTCATCCTAGTATATTCATTGTGATAGTGATCGATAGAGATTTTAAGGCAGAGTTTTGCCACGAAATGCTACGCGTCCATACAAAAGACAATTAACCTTAAATGTCCGAATACTTACCAACTTGTTCCAAAGATGACAATTATGTAGGGGAAAAAAAAACCAAATATCGAGTAATAAGTCTTTAGGAGTTAATTTGCTAATTCCTAACTCTTAAATATTATTGACCTAATATTATTGATCTATTATATAAGTACAAAGAGTTCACTGAAAAATGAAACGGAAGTCACAAATCACCGCATCGTTCCCCTAACATTTATGTTTCAATTATTACTATTTAGTTATTTTTCAAAGATTCTCTAGAAACCATCTTAAAATACAAGGTATGACTCTCTACAAAAAACACAAAGTGGTGTAATCTCTTCTGGGACCTAGCACATTGTTGGATCTTCATGCACCAACCTGTCCTTTTTAACTCCGTTAGTATTGTACAATTTTTATTATTTTTTTGAGAGTAGTATTGTACCTTATTTTGTTGTTAGTGTTGTCTGTTCTATTTCAGATTATAGTCAGATCCACGTGACATGAATTCTAACGAAAAGTTTTCAATTATCTGTTTCTCACGGCCGCTTTCCGTAACGGGTTAATTTATACACCACTAAAATAAACAAAAATTAAACCTCATTTATACACCATCAAGAAAACTTTTACACGAACAAGAGAGTCATCTTTAAACAACTTTAAAAATCTTACCAAATAATAATAATAATCTAAACCTACCATAATGGGAACATTAGACCTAACCACAGTTCAGTAATTAATGACTCACAGTCCTGCCAACTATATATATATAGCCCCCTCCCCCTCTCATCATCATTCTCCAGTCTCCATCCCTCTTCCTTCCCAAAATCAACTAAAATTAAGAACAACCAAAAAGCCCAGATCCAATTCATCAAATCTTAATGGGCCTCTCAAGCTTGCCAACCCCATCAGAGGGCATGCTAACGATCATCATAGTCAACACCGTGGTGTCAATCGCAATCCTAAAGCAGACCCTCAAATCAGTCCTCGGGTTCATCGGGTTCAGCCCGCTTTCTCCGCCCGAACCCGAATCCGACCCCGAGCGGTGCAGGTACCGGCCGAAGCCGGTCAGCTTCGGTCGGAGGAGACACGTGTCGGTCGACTGCAGGGTCTGCCTCGTCCGGTTCGAGCCGGAGTCGGTGGTTAGCCGGTTGCCGTGCGGGCATGTGTTCCACAAGGGGTGTGTGGAGGCGTGGATGGATTACGAGCATGACACGTGTCCGTTGTGTAGGGCCCAGCTTGTTCCTGAGGAGGAGGGGGTTGGGTTTTAGGGGGGTTATTTACGTTGAGTGCCATTGCCGGCGGGATTGATGAGCGTCCTCCACTGAGTTTGATTCGGTGTGGCGACGGTATATACAATATCGTATTTTTGTCCTTTTTTCCTTTTTTTTTTTTCTTTTTCTTTTTCTTTTCCCCCCACCAGTGTTTTGATTTGTTTATAGAAATAGACTTTTCTGAGGGTTCAGTACTAAGTATGTGTATAGCTGAAATGACTTCCCACAATTATTAGGGGCTGTTTGGTTCGCCCAATTTGTAAGAAATGGACAGGATTAGAAAAGACGTGTGTCACAAATGTTCAAAAATGTTTCCAATCATTTCCTATTCTTATGTTTGGCTCAATTTGAATTTATAGAAATGAGTTTCTATAAAGTGGAGAAAGTGAGAGAGTTTTATTATTCCAAAATGTTACCAATCATTTCCTAGTTCTATGTTTGGTTCAATTTGGATTTACAGAAATAAGTTTTTATAAAGTGGAGAAAGTGAGAAAGTTTTATGGAAAACTCAAGTCCTCTTGATTTGGGAGGAAATGTGATGAATGTTATGGAAAACTCACTTTTTCTTAATTGTTTATTGTCTCATCCATTTTCTCTCTCTTCTCCTTATAATTTTTCATAATTAAAATTTATTTCATCATGTTTCTGTAAGTGTCCCTTTCCTATTTTTTACTCATGAGTTTAAATAAAATTGAATTCCATTATCTTTTTATTTCTATAAAAATTGTTGGAAATGCAGTGAAAAAGTTTTTAAAACCCTTTTCCTGTTCCTTTTTCCACTGAGTTTGATTCGGTGTGGCGACGGTATATACAATATCGTATTTTTGTCCTTTTTTTCCCTTTTTTTTCTTTTTCTTTTTCTTTTCCCCCCACCAGTGTTTTGATTTGTTTATAGAAATAGACTTTTCTGAGGGTTGAGTACTAAGTACGTGTATAGCTGAAATGACTTCCCACAATTAGGGGCTGTTTGGTTCGCCCAATTTGTAAGAAATGGACAGGATTAGAAAAGGCGTGTGTCACAAATGTCCAAAAATGTTTCCAATCATTTCCTATTCCTATGTTTGGCTCAATTTGAATTTATAGAAATAAGTGTCTAGAAAGTGAGAAAGTTTTATTATTTAAAATGTTACCAATCATTTCCTAGTCCTATATTTGGTTCAAATTTGGATTTACAGAAATAAGTTTTTATAAAGTGGAGAAAGTTAGAGAGTTTTATGGAAACTGACGTCCTCTTGATTTGAGAGGAAATGTGATGAATGTTATGGAAAACTCACTTTTTCTTAATTGTTTATTGTCTCAACCCTTTTCTCTCTTTTCTCCTCACAATTTTTCATAATTAAAAATTGTTTCATCATGTTTCTGTAAATGTCCCTTTCCTATTTTTACTCATGAGTTTAAATAAAATTGCATTCCATTATCTTTTTATTTCTATAAAAAATTGTTGGAAATGCGTGAAATTTTTAAACCCAAACCCTTTTCTATTCCTTTTCTTTTACAAAATGAGCCAAACAGGTAACATCATGTGGTTAGTGGTAGAGCTATTTAGTGTCAAGTGATATCACATGAAACCATTAGATTGTTTTTTTTTTTTAAAAACTTATATTTACTACTTAGGATGTCACTAACTTATACAAGCATAATTAGGACAAAATTCTGGATTCACTACTAACCTGACCTATTGAACGTCCTATTGACCATATTGTTTCCACTGCGTGAATTGTATATTAATCTCTAAATCCATTGCACTTCTCTAAATATGTTGCATCAGTCAAAGGCTATAAGGTTTTTATTGTTGCGAAATCAGGTCCAAGCGGAAAGTTAATGTCTTAACTCGAGGATAGGAACCAAAAGTTTTAAGTTATTATGAACTTACTCCAATTTTATATTTAAAGTCATCACTCTTACCTATTCAAGGTGAGACTATATAAAAAACCAAACAATCTCACTTCATTTGCGAGTATAGCTCAATCATCCACGGGAACCAAGCTCTTTCAGCCATAGCAATAAGTTCAACCAGATCATTACCGCTTCTACAGGCAATCTCAGACACCATCCAACACTTGTGCGAGAATTTTTATTGTATATTAGTCGTTTAGGAGGCATTCAACATAGAAATATTTGAGAGCGTTTATGTACAAAATCAACCTCTTAAGGGGCTTCCACACTCAGGAGAAGCCTTGGTATTGGCTAACTCCGAGAGTGCAGCCCCATACGACATGCTGCTGCGCTTCAGAGACGTTCTGTGGCGCCTGCACCTGAACGAACCGGCGTGGGTCGTCGGCGAGCAGAGGCAGTTGGGCTTCTGGCTCAGTTGTCTAGTTAGGAGGGACGTCGGCTTTTGTCGTTCGAACCTGGGGGAGTTCGCTGAATCCGCGTTGCTCTTCTCGACCTCCATTGTTCTCTCCTCTTGTTTTTGGACCTCTCTGCAATGTTACCGAGATTCAATATGAGGGTACCAGACTGATCAGATATGACACTTATCATATTCTTGTATAATTACTAACCGTGAATATATATGTGAATGTAAATATGATCCTCAGAAGGATGCATATATCTATATTCGTCAAAATCATATATGAATACGAATTAAATGGGAAAATATCAGATACAAATATAAATCTTGGATATTGGAGACGAATACAAACTCAAAAGATATATAGGTCATGTGATACAAGAAATATTTAAATAAAACTAAACTTCTCAAATCAATTATCACCAATTTGTTTGGCAAACCTCTGCCTCAGAGCTAAATGATTGAATAATCAAAATTGGTTTCCATCAAAATAATTCAAATCTCTTCAATCAAAGTTAATAACTCTTGACAAGTGCCCTAGCCCCTAGGGCACTTGTTAACAAAAACCAAATAGGAAAAGGAAAGAAATCGAAGTGCTGCTGACCGGGAATACGAGAGACATGATTTCTAGAAAAAAGTTAAAAAACAAGTTGTCAACTACCTAATAATTAAAATTATTTTCTAGATCAAGAACAAACATATTAACTAAATAATTTATAAATGCAACTAGACAAGGATGAATTAACAAGTTAAAAGGGCCGGGCTAAAATATAGAACTTGTTCTTTTAATTCAAAGAATATTGTGGCCAGATAAAGGCTTCCTAAAGGCAAAAAAAAAAAAAATACATATCAATGATAATGTCAACTAATAATAATATTAATATTACCTTCTATGACTTTCAGCAGACAAAAATCTTTTGGAATCAATTGTTAATATTACAATAATAGTTTCAGATCAGACAACAGACATCCATAGCAAACAAATAGATATTTATTTTTTATTTTTCTGAGAAAGCAAATCTAATAATTTTATAAGTGACCTACTTTAGAAAGAAATGAATAAACAAGATTTGCTATGATATAAATATGTTAGAAATGCATGAACCCATGTGCTCTTCAGATGCTGATAAGTGATAACCTTACAAAGAATGGAAAAAAGTGTTAAGTTTTCTCTCGTGCCACTTGATAACAAACAATTTATTTGTAATCTTGATCATGTGATGTGACTTGTAACTTGATAAAATAATGAATTTTTTAAAATAAAGGACAAAAGGATTTGAAAATTACCTGCTGTTCTTGGAGGAGAGAACAAGAAAGAGGACAAGAGAGAATAGATTCCTGAATGAGTATTTGTAATGAAGTCCAAAACCAAGAAAGATAAAATTAGGATCTTTAATAATAGCCCTAACACATGGAATTCATACCAAATATTTCTATTTAATTCCTGTAATCAAGGGGTGCCTCCTATAATTAGGAATATGTTCTCCAATTAAAATTTTCATACTGAAGGCAATAATTTCCTATTATTGCAGCTGTTGGTTACTTTATTTTTGCTATAGTATCTCTTAACCAGAGGTATTTGTGTGGTTCATGAATCAACACCCAAAATAAGTACCAATTGTTTTATAATTTCCTATTAAAACAGTTAATCCTATAAAAATTTAAAAATAAATAAACAGCCGCAATGGGCCTATTTATTCCATCTTGATTCCAATTCCTATTAAATAATTGCATTCATCAATTATATATGCTTTCTGCTAAAAAAGGAAAGGATTTATCAATTGAAAAGATTAAGAATTCAGTGTGATAGTGGCTAAGGTAATTATGGTGATGCATTGGCTGATTTATTCTATTTAATAAGTTTCTTGATTCAGTTTTCTGAGATTTTGTAGTAATGATGGATGCTTAGAAGATTTCAGCATGCATTTTTTTAGCATATTAAGTTATGTATATGAATGTGTTCATTCTCTAATAAATATGAAATGGAGATAGCAAAATTGCAGACTGCTTTTAGCATGAGAATTATGCTTATTGCTAGATACCAACAAAACTTACTTCATACACTGAAGTTTATATCTTATATATATGGATTTATGAAGATTGAGATTTGCTAGGTATTTTATGCAGGTGAGGTCTTCAAAATGACATTCTGTTTTAAGGCTTAACTTGATTTCTCAAATTCATGCAACTAACCAACTTAGACCTGACCCTTTTTCTTTTTTTTTGAAACAAAAAAATATGGCGAGGTACCCTGTTCAATATATTAATAAAAGGTAGCTGGTTTGGTAAGTAAACAAATTGTAGAAAATATAAATATCAAACAATTCATATTCGAGAATAGGGAGAGGATCTTGTCATGATCACCTATAACCGTGACTCATAGACGTTTGATATAATCAGTTCTACGCCCTGTTTAATTTTCAAAACTGCTAAAAGAACCATACATACAAAATTGTGCACAAAGCTAGGCTCCTTACAATGTTTTTAACAACATCTAACGAAGACCAACCAGAAAACAATAGAACAGCTGGTTTGTTGAGTCATTAACAGTCAGACTGCCTCTATATACTGTTATATATTTGTTCCAACATGTATTCCCAGTATAAATCTATTATGTGTTCTTTACAAGCATTTTTATATACTCAAATTTCAAAATATATGAGATCCTAATGGAATATGGCATCATGTGTTCTTCTTTCTTTTTTGGATTTTCTCAAATTGAGGACTATGGGAAAGTACTTTGCTTGTCTCATAATTGATCCCATAGTTTTGAATATAAATGGTTTCTTTTCTTACCTCATCCAATTGCATAATAATGCATGCCGAGCATATCATTAAGGTTTTGGCGTTATAATAGCATATATTAGTTTCGTTTTCTATAGTAATAATGCTTATTCTGCTGAAGTTATCTCATTTATACTCCTAGATTTGATCTACAAAGAACAAGAATTTAGGGTTCAATAAGGGTTTTTTTTTCTTTTTTTTTCTTTTTCTTTTCTTCTCCATTTTGTGAAGAGTTGCTTTAGCAGCGAGAAATGACGGAAATTCTTTGTTGGATAAATAAAAGGGGCCAACAAATGAATTGTGAGTCGGCTTTGAGGAAATATAAAGGCCCAATACCTAAAAGTTTCCAGTAGAAGTAAAAAAACGGAAAAAAGAAATGAAGGCTTTGTGGAAATATTTTTGTTAATGACAGGTAACACTAAAAAAAATTTAAAATTTGCACATTAATTCTCTCATTATCTCCCATCTCGCCATTAGAAAATGCAGAGTAATATGCTTATGTGAGGAAAGATGATCTTTTCATTATGTTGTTACTCTAAATCATTCCGGCTCTTTTTCCTTGATCCCTCAATCAATCTCATTCCTCCACCTCTATTTGGTCCATTATTCCTACAACTAGTTTATATAACATTTCGCTTTTGCAAAAACCCACCCAAGAAATGTATAAGGGGGCCAATTCAATGATCCAAGAGGACCACCACCTTGCAACCTTAGATTTCAACTTCAATGCACAAAAGAACGGCCCATATGAATCAAATGCCTGGCCCAAAATCACATGCTCTGTCTGAAATTGTCATATGAATCTAAAATTGGCAGGCACTAGTTTAATAATTGTACTCAAATGTAGTCAGTCATATGTGGACGAGAGAAAGTTGGATCAACATCTGAAGCTTTTAATCAACTGCAATAAAGACTACCAGTCCAAAAGCATATTTGCCTCACAAGAAGATAAAATCTACAAACAGTCCAATAAAGGGCAATAGCGATACTACTAGAAAGTTGTTCATTTCTTGATCACACTTGTAACCTTGACATGGAAAGCTCACCAAAATGTATAGTGATATGCATTTGATTGGATTTGGTATCTATCATTCATTGGTGATGGCCCATGATGATGGTGATGTAATATTAAGGAAAAAAAGAGTACGGAGTAGCGATTTATTTTGCTAAATAAGCTATCAAGAAATAGTCATTTGGTGAGGCCAACTTTAAAAGTCACATTATATGGATGGGCCTCACCGCCTTTGTCTCTTAATAGCTCATTTAGTAAACCGAGCGCCACCTTATAACTATCAATCCCAAATATTAATTAATAAAGTAAAAGGGAAGAGAGAGACTCAGCAACAGAGGCAATTGCAGTACATCATTGCCCCCTACAAAAGCCTGCATCTGGTTAGTATTTCTCCCAAGCAATACAGGAAAGATGATTCATATTATTCACTGAAAAGTCATACAAAATCTTTGAATCTAATAAAATGCATGCAAACCAAAATAAACAAACTTAGAATAACCTCTTTACCAGTAGAAAGCAAACAGACAAAAAATGGCTTAAAGTAAGAGGCGCCTAAAGTGAGGAACCTAAAATCTTGTGCAGGTCAAACAGTACATAATTTAACAATCTACAAAATGCATAACCCACCAGCAAAGTTGCCTACCAATAAAAAAAACTATTAATATAGGATAAATCATAGAACAAAACAGCAGAAAGCAAAAGATGCCTTTTACAAGTTAAAGACAACACATTACCTACTATGTTTTCAAATAAAAAGGTGGTGAAAAGACTTGGGCGCATAATTCACACCCACATGAAGATGAAATACACAGGGAGTCATGCTATTTACGCAAATACCTACACTTTAGAATGCTTTGAAAACCTTCTAATATAATTTTGAAAAGTGAATTGATGAGGGCATCCTAAACATCATGGTTACATGTTCAAGAAAAATCATTAAAGACTTCATCTTACATAATATTAAAATGTATGGCAGGAGTATACAATCTCGTTCTCAACATCATTTGCCAAACATTTTCCGTCAAAATGGACCAGAACCCAAATGACACAAGTGAATGAAGTCTTTATCATACCAAAAGTAGACAACTGACTTCATGGTTGATAATCAACAGAACTTTATATCTTGATATTGAGGAAAACATCCTTCAGTAAGTGAGCAACTTTCAGTGGACACTACCTTTGGCCCTTTAAAAAGAACAGCTGGTGTAATCATAAAACCAGGTTGTAGTGTAATTCATTCATGAAAGGGAGAAATGTGTAAATGTCATTAACAATAATTGTCTTGAAATACTAGACATACATTAAATGGCTGGTGATTTTCTACAGCATATTAGATAGATAAAATGGCAATATGTTCTGGAAAGAAACATTGCATGTTAAGAGATTTAGCATGTACCTATCTGGACAGCCAAAATATGGAAGATGCAACCGAAGCAACTATTTTTAAAACAACTGGCCCCATTTTGAGTGAGATATATTTAAGGAATAGTTCAATAACAAATAAACAATAGGAAGTGACGAACCTCAAACATAAGATTATATTTCCCATCCATGTTTCACATTCTTAGATAGGGCGGCATGCTTGGGATCTTCAATTGCACCAGCAAGTGGAAGCGGCGGCAATGAAGAAAATCGATTCAATCGCTAGGATCTGGCATCGACAAATGGAAGCTCAGCTCGTGATAAATCGAAAGCGAAGATCAAAGTCAGCAGCATGATGAACAAATTGGTGAAAGAGGCACAACAAGGCGAACGTTAGCGGGTCGTGATCCAGCGAGTTAAGAGATGAAAGCGACAACGAAGTTAAATTTGGGAAAACTGCGGTCTTTGATTTAGGGATTCAGGTCAAATACGGGCATGGGTTTCTAATGGGTGCGGGTTAAAGAAAATATGGGCTTAGTATTGATGCGGTCGGTTCGGGCGGTTCGGGTTGAAAAGTTTTCAACCCGATCGAACCGATCTATAAAGAAAACGACCGAAGCTGCTAATTTTCGGTTGGTTCGGTCGGTTTGATGCGGACCGAACCATGCTCAGCCCTAAGTACATCATTGCCCCTACAAAAGCCTGCATCTGGTTAGTATTTCTCCCAAGCAATACAGGAAAGATGATTCATATTATTCACTGAAAAGTCATACAAAATCTTTGAATCTAATAAAATGCATGTAAGCCAAAATAAACAAACTTAGAATAACCTCTTTACCAGTAGAAAGCAAACAGACAAAAAATGGCTTAAAGTAAGAGGCGCCTAAAGTGAGGAACCTAAAATCTTGTGCAGGTCAAACAGTACATAATTTAACAATCTACAAAATGCATAACCCACCAGCAAAGTTGCCTACCAATAAAAAAAACTATTAATATAGGATAAATCATAGAACAAAACAGCAGAAAGCAAAAGATGCCTTTTACAAGTTAAAGACAACACATTACCTACTATGTTTTCAAATAAAAAGGTGGTGAAAAGACTTGGGCGCATAATTCACACCCACATGAAGATGAAATACACAGGGAGTCATGCTATTTACGCAAATACCTACACTTTAGAATAGGGGTGGGAGTGAACCGAATAATTAATAACCAGTTCGGTTATTATTCGTCCAAATATTCGGTCAGTTCGATTCGACTGTTCATTTAATACTAAACAAATAATTTTTAGTATTCGGCTTATAAATAAATAGAATTTAACAAAAGGTACGTTCGATTCGGTTGATTATTAACTATTCGATAAGTTTTTACATTTTAATCCTATTAATTAAACTTATTGCAAACACTACCTATCTAAATTTTTATTTACAATTATAACCCTATATAAATACTTGAAGAAATTAGGGCTAGGGCTTGTTTTAGTTGTTTGCTTTTCCGCTTCCAGTCACGATTGTCGCTCCCTCTCTCTCTCTTTCTCAAACTCCGCCTCCAGATCTCAAGTCTCAAGCTCGGCCCTCTTCCCTTCGTCCCCCTCGCCGGCGGATCGAGTCTCTCTCTCTCTCAAGTCTCTTTTTCCGGCGGATCGAGTCTCTCTCTCTCTCTCTCAAGTCTCAAGCTCCGCCTCTTCCCCTCTTCCCCCTCGCCGGCGGATTGAGTGCTCTCTCAAGCTCCGCCTCTTCCGCCTCTTCCCCCTCGCCGACGGATCGAGTGCTCTCCCTCAAGCTCCGCCCTCTTCCCCCTCGCCGACGGATCGAATGTTCGCGAATAGTTACCGAACATGTACATAACTAAGCGGCGAGTCAATTCATATTATTAGAATTGAACCTGTCTGAATAGTGCTATTTGAGCCGAATTCGAACTCGAACAAGACACTATTCGTTCAGATTCGATTCGATTCCACCCCTACTTTAGAATGCTTTGAAAACCTTCTAATATAATTTTGAAAAGTGAATTGATGAGGGCATCCTAAACATCATGGTTACATGTTCAAGAAAAATCATTAAAGACTTCATCTTACATAATATTAAAATGTGTGGCAGGAGTATACAATCTCGTTCTCAACATCATTTGCCAAACATTTTCCGTCAAAATGGACCAGAACCCAAATGACACAAGTGAATGAAGTCTTTATCATACCAAAAGTAGACAACTGACTTCATGGTTGATAATCAACAGAACATTATATCTTGATATTGAGGAAAACATCCTTCAGTAAGTGAGCAACTTTCAGTGGACACTACCTTTGGCCCTTTAAAAAGAACAGCTGGTGTTATCATAAAACCAGGTTGTAATGTAATTCATTCATGAAAGGGAGAAATGTGTAAATGTCATTAAGAATAATTGTCTTGAAATACTAGACATACATTAAATGGCTGGTGATTTTCTACAGCATATTAGATAGATAAAATGGCAATATGTTCTGGAAAGAAACATTGCATGTTAAGAGATTTAGCATGTACCTATCTGGACAGCCAAAATATGGAAGATGCAACCGAAGCAACTATTTTTTAAAACAACTGGCCCCATTTTGAGTGAGATATATTTAAGGAATAGTTCAATAACAAATAAACAATAGATGGAGAGCATAGTTCAATATCATAGACGAACAAGTTCAATAATCATAAAAGAACATGTTGACTTATAGAGTATTCTTCACAATTAAAAACTTACAAAGTTATGCCACGAGAGGCATCGGGGGTGTAACCGGAAATTGCTCTTCTTTCAGTAAATGTTTCTTCAAAGGGGCTTGCTGATAGGAAGTACTTATGCTATGTCGTATGTATAAGGCTGATGAACACAATTATCCTTCAAAACAAGCTCAATTTTAGGGTGTACCAAAATAGTGAATATATTTAAGTAGCCGATCTTTTGACATTCGTTACACTCAACAGTTTGAACAAATCTTTTAGGGGAAAATAACTCTCATACAACATTTCTACATGAAATCAAACAGCTTCTTTATAAGAAACTCAAACAGCAAATCTACAACATTCACTTGTATGGAACCGCAACAGGGAGTAAACAACTGATACAGAACAAAATACACATCCTTATTAACGGTTCCTCCTAGCGTAAAAATAATCAATATAAGAATTTAATCGAGTATATAGCATATAACTACAACAACTGATCAGAAGCTAACTCTTTCTGTAAAGGAAGTCACCTGGGTTATTTACTCAATGAATTGACCAGAGTGACTAACTTGAGGTATTCAGCATATATCTATGAACACTGACCATTGCTGCTTTCTTCTCCACTCCCTAGTACAAACTCCGCATACAAATTCTTCAGAGCAATGACAACAGTCATTATTAGAGGACCCATGATTGCTCCCTGTAGTATAAAAACCAAAGATACAACTTAGTTCATCTTTGTAGGTAAAGGGGCTCAAATCTGACATCCGTGTATTATAAAGGTGCAAGAGGACCATTTAATCAGATCTCAAGTAAGATTTATGCGACATAAGAAAGACAATTTACCATCACAGAGATATAGACAGCTGACAATTAACAAAGCACAAAATTCCTTAAGCTCTATTAAACACCTGAAACCTCATGACACATATAAGACTCCTAATAATTCAGTTATACTTATTTCCTGGTATTGCATATAGCTGATGTTGACTACAAAAGGCAGAATGAAATCATTCAACAAACTAGTTAGGATAAAACTGATAATCCTCAGTATGAAAAAGATCATCAAGTTGATATGCAAATCTCCATATGTGAATATGATCTGCAAATCATTTATGTAAACTTTGTAGAGCAGAAATATAAAAAATGAAATACAATCGTGTTATAAATGTCCTTCATAGATACAATAAAGTGAATATACAATAATCAGTATCCTATTGAACCTGAATCCAAATTCTCTACAACAACATTTATGATCTAGGACATCTGAATTGACAAAATCAACATATATTTAGAATTGGCAGAACACTTACAAACATCACTGTAATTTATACCTTACAGATAAAAACACGCAAGAGTGATATCTGATGATTTAGAGGGTCAAAGATATCCATGATCAAGAAATAGGCACTTTAAAAGAATGAGCCAGTCAGTGTTCCAGTACAAAAAGTACCACACCTAGTACATTTATGTCATGTGGCATCTACATTGTCATGGGGATTAGTCTATTTGGATACAATGCTATATGTTAAATTAACTAGCTAAACAAAACCATTCAAAATCAATTAACTAATTCAGATATTTGGTTTCTATCTAGTATCTAGAATCAACATGTGCTATGATTGAGCAACAGTGGATATACCAAATCAAGCAAAACAGTTACATACTACCAAAAGCCGAAAGAGATGAAAGTTACCTCCAGAGCATTAGGGAACAATGTCACACCACCAAGAATGCTAAGTCCTGTGAGATACGCATTATGTCCCGGTATATCCTCCTGAATAACCAACGTCCCATAATCCATCAACACAAGGTGTACTACCGTCAATCCAACAGCCAAAAAATACCTGCCTTCCATGAATAGTTGTGCCGCTGCAGGGATGGTTGATAGCAATGGTGGCAATATAGGCAACAATGGACTAAGAAAAGCTAAAACCGTTGACATGTACACAAAATGCACCGAAAAGAACCTAAACAACAACCAAGTGAGACAGCCTTGAAAGATTGCGATCTTCGCAGTAGCCAAAAACACGCTACCAATCGCATGGTTGATGACCTCAACACACCGATTCCTTACAGAATTCGATATGGGTAACAATCCCATAACTTGTTCAGTTGCTCCTCCTGACTCAGAGGTAATCAAATAGAACAAAACCCACAAGAAAACCATCAATTGCGACACAAAATTCAGCACCTCAGCAGCCCCCGAAACGATTGCAAGCACAACGGAGAGCAATAAGCTCGCACTGCCACCGAGAACTGAAGTCCCACTTGCAAGTACCCTCTTCGAAACCTCAATCCCCTGAAAAGCAAACCCTTTAGCCTTTTCGACCAAATCCACTCTCGTAACCAGCAAGTCCCTAAATATCGAATCCAATTCGCTATAAATCTCTCCCCATTGACCGTTCTTCGCTCTCACAGTCAAACTCTGTAGCTTCAAGCTATAAGGATGCGGCGGGCTTGACCCAATAATGCTCGTAGGAGACCCTTTCGATAGATCAACCGACTGAGCAATCAAGAAATGCCTCAAACCCTTCGAGAACTCCGTCAGATTGTACTGAACGGCAAGCTGATCGACCTGATCCCAAACAGTCTCGTAAACCCGAGCCGAGTACTGATCAACCAATCCCGGCACATCGTTCTCCTCAATCCACTTCTTGAACCCAATCTTCTCCGCATAGTTGCTATTCTGCACGTGCTCTTTTAGAGAAACAACAGCATCTTTCCCCTCGACGGCGATTTTATAGGAGAAGAAGGCGCCGCCGGCGAGCGCTCCGACGATCATGCCGACCATTAGACCGACGGCGATTATAGTTTCAAGACGCTTCAGGATGGCGGAGGTGAGAAAGGCGCCGCCTTTGACGGAGCGGCGGGTTGCGAAGCTGGAGTTGCGGACGGCCGAGGCGGTGGGGCCCGCAAGAAGCAGGCTCGGGACGATGACGGCGACGGCGGCGAGGCCGAGGTGCTCGTAGGAGAGGAGGAAGAGCCAGAACGTCGCCAGCCAGCGGAGGAGGCGGGAGAATCCGCCGCCGGGGGGGCGGTCCCCGCCCTTGCGGCGGCGGAGGAGGAGGAGGCGGAGGTCGGAGAGGGTGGCGGCGGAGGAGGAGGAGGCGGAGGTCGGAGAGGGTGGCGGCGGAGGAAGAGCCAGAACGTCGCCAGCCAGCGGAGGAGGCGGAGGTCGGAGAGGGTGGCGGCGGAGGAGGAGGAGGCGGAGGTCGGAGAGGGTGGCGGCGGAGGAGGAGGAGGCGGAGGTCGGAGAGGGTGGCGGCGGAGGAGGAGGAGGCGGAGGTCGGAGAGGGTGGCGGCGGAGGAGGAGGAGGCGGAGGTCGGAGAGGGTGGCGGCGGAGGAGGAGGAGGCGGAGGTCGGAGAGGGTGGCGGCGGAGGCAGGAACATCTCGGACCAGGGGAGGTTAGGGTTTTTAGGGTTTGAGGTTGAAGAGGAGTAGGGGACGAGGTCCATGGCCATGGCCTTTGACTGTCGACGGGGTGGGGGGAGAGGAGGAAGAAGATGATGTATACGTTTTTTGTTTAGGTGGTGGGAATGAGCTGGACTTTGTAATAATATTTCACTTTTAATTTTAATGAGATTTTTAAGTAATTGTGATTTTATTTGTTACTTGTTTTGGGTTTTTAAGCGTATATATATATATATATACACGTATGGTATTAACTTAAGAAGGGTAAATTACACTAAACCCCAAAGAACTTTCAGTGTTTTGTAGTAAATGCCCGATAACTTTCAAAATTGCACTTAACCCCATGACTTTTACAAAAACCCTGATATCTTTTGAGTAAATTACACTGAACTCCTAATAACAATCAAACTGTCTATTTATGTTGATTTTTCTTTTTAGTTTATAGGGGTTATATGCAAAACATAGAAAGAATTGGGGTTTTGCAAAACACAAAAGTTAGTGGAATTTAATATGATTTTGAAGGTTTTATTTTATTTTAAAGAATACAGTGAAATCTGTAGAGTGTGATTTTGAAAGTTATTGAGGATTTACTGCAAAATGCTGAAAGTTCTTGAAAGATTTAGTGCAATTAACCTTTGAAGAATATAGTTCAACTTTACTTATATACATTTTTCTATACAACCTCACATTTCTAATTGTTTTTCAAAATAGATTTATCCAGCTAAAATAGGTAAAGTAAATAGAATTCATCTCACTCTACGATATAAATACATTTTTTAAAACTTTTCAAAGAAATGTAGTGCTTACTTGATCACTCTCATATCCAACCCGAGAATTTTCAAGAGATCTACAAATACAATGAAAACCATTTTATGCTAAATTTCTTTTACTTCAGGTTGCATATTATTCTTGGATTTTTTAGATATTAGTCCCTTAAATTATAGGTATTTTGTATTAATCCCTAAGTATTCATACTGTGATATTAGTTCCTAAATTATCTTAAAATGCTCGTGTTAGTCTCTTTAAATAGTTGATGTTAAAATGTATGGGAGAATATTTCGTTTTCTTTTAACTTTTTTTCTTGAATAGACAATTATACCCATATCCTCCCTCCCCTCCAACCTCCTTCCCCCTCCTCTTTGCTCCTGACGGCCACCACTATCCCCTCTTTGCCCTCTCCCTTCTTCATTGGGCTCGCTCCAATGTGATAGTGATGACATTACCAGTGGATGTGGTGATATTGGTGGTGATGATGTGTGTGTGGGGTGGCAGGGTGGGTGGGTGTGTGTGTGTGTGTGGGGAATGACAAAGAAGGTGATGGTGGTGGAGGAGGCATTGAGAATACATGTAGAGATGGTGATGACTGTGGTGGAGATGATGATAACGACAATGGAGGAGGAGGTGAGAATACCTACGAAGGAGGGCGATGGTGGAGGGGTTAAAGATGATGGAGGAAGGAGGTGAGAGACACAGAGAGGTAATAAAGTAATTCACCATTCATGGTTTGTATTAACTTAACCATGGCTTAGGGTTTTGAACAGTTAACCTAACGGACTGATACCAACAAATTAAGATTATTTGGAGGACTAATATCAAAATATAAAGATGTGAAAGACTAATATCAAAATACCTATGATCTAAGGGACTAATATCTAAAATTCCATTATCCTTTGAGGAACAGTTGCATATTATTTAACATTTTTCGCACATGGCCATTTGGTTAATTATTAGGACCCAAAATTATAGGAGCATTGATAGAGCATGTGATGCTGTTTAGCCATTATGATGGAGACACCAAGGAAATGAGTGGATGACTCATGGTCCCTCTCATTGACAGTCTCACAACTTTCATTAGTCACTGAAGCTTTTCACCGAGCTGTAGTTAACCGCAAACTTTGCAAAACACTCTACAACAAAAGGAATAAATTAATCTAAAATGTTCTTCATTCCGAGATCTCATGATCTTCAAATTAAATATGTTTGGTATTCCAGTTTTCTTTACAATACATGTAACATTGACTGAGCCACTGGGGAAAAGAAATCTATACAGGAAATCTTATAAAATGCAAAGAAAACAGGTCGTACATGTTTCACTATCGATTTTGAATCAGTGAAAATAGAAAATATCAAATCAGACAGTTAAAGTACTGATACAATCAAAATACCTATGATGCAATAAAAATATGGGTTCCTCCTAGAAACCACCTTAAAATAAGGTAATTATCTTGAAATTATCTTTTTTTTCAATTTATATATAAACCACCTAAGAAAAATAAGTTTTTGCAATCAACCACCTCCTATTCAAATTTTCACTAAAAATAAAAATAACCTTCAAAACTTCAAGTTCAAAGTGCATGAATTGCATCCTAACAAAAGCTAACACTAAAAAATGATTCATGTACCTTGAATGTGAGTTTTAAAGGGTAATTTTGGGTTTTAGTGAAAATTTTGATTAGAGATGGTTGATTGCAATAAAGCCCCACTTTTAAGGTGGTTTACGTATAAATAAAAAATAAAAAGTGATTTTCGTATAATCTATCCTATTTTTAAAGTGGTTTCTAGAAAAAAAAAACCTTAAAATGTTATTATTATGTAATTACCGACTTTAAAATAACTCATGGCACAATTACACTTAAGTCCTCATGCATGGCACGCGACAAAACTAGTTATTAAATAAAATTGGGTCAGCTCTAAACCAAGCCTCTTTCCCGGCAAAAATTTGTTTGGATAAAACTGGCCCAACTCTGGTCCAGTTTTTCTAATGCCAAATTTGACCTTTAAATTATTTTTATTTTGAACCACCTCCCTATTTTTCCAAAATAAAACTAGTTTTATTTAAAATAGGGCTGAACCTTGTACAACACACTCGGGTGTGTTTGGCAACCTTGTAAAATTAGGTCATGACTAGACGTGACTCAATTTTAAATTGTTTCTTATTTGACAAATTCCTAGGCTAGAGCTAGCGATTTTTTAGCAAATGGCTAAAGCTAGTTTTCTTTTGGACCAGGAGTCCATGATGGATCTAAAGAGTCTGGCTCTAGTTTTATTACAAACACACCCAGTTCACACACTTAGATATAGAGGGTGTTTGGGAAGACTTATTTTTTTAAGCTTTTAAGTTATGCTAGCTTTTAGTGGCTTTTGGATTTTTTGATAAAAATGCTATAGAAATTGTTTGAGTAGAGTAGTAATTTGTTTGGTCAAACCTAGCTTTTAAATAAGCTTATAAGCTAGTTTTAAAGCAGGTCTGTAGCTTTTTGTGGACTTATAATTTAACTTATTAGGCATTTTACCAAACAGATAGAAATAAAAAAACTAGCTTAAAAGCTAGTTTGACCAAAAAATAAACCACCCCAAACACACTTATAGTTCCTAAATAAGGAATATCGTTTAATACTTTCAATATAGTAAAAGATGATCTAAACTCATCTAACGTAGTATCTTTAATATTGAATAAATCTAAAACCTTTTTCATTAAAAATCAAGAGAAAAAACTTTTACCACTAAGAAATATCAGATTCCGAGACAGTTAGGTCAGCTGTCGGCAATGTCCGCAAACCTGGATCGATTAAGATGGGTCTCACTCTGTTGTCATATATTAGACATGGTGGAAGATTCTTTATAGTAAATTGCGTTCCGGCCCCCGCTCTTCAGAATGTCAGCAAGGGTAGCGGTTTTGAGCCCTTAGGTTGGACAAAATCTCAATTTTGTGTTGGGAAAGAGCCTTGTATTTGAGTCCGGAAGACAATAGAATAGTCGGAATCGAAGCATGAGGCAAACCGAGGCGAAAATGACGAGCGGCGACGACAGACCGACAGGTCGGACCGTCCTGGAGTCCCTGCCGGCTTGCAGGCCGGTCGAACAGATAGGTTTGATCTGTTCGGGCTGATCCTGATTGTGTTTGGATTTCTATTCGGATTAGGACTCCTATATAGGTTTGTATCGGGTTTCGGGGCCTATAAATAGACTCTTTCAGGTCTAGAGTTTGAGAAGATGAGAGCCAAGGAGAGCTACATAACGCAAAAGAGAGACAGAGAGTAACTAAGAAGAGAAATCTATGATTTTGAGAAATCTTTGGTGAGTTTGAGAGAGTTTCTTGTGGGTTCTATCAAGAACACCAGAAAGATTGTATCTTGTAATATCGATATCAAGATGGCTTAAATTTCTCCCCGTGAGCGTGGCGATTGTCGAACAATGTAAATCTCGTGTCTTTGCTCTTGTGTTTTCTTTTCTATAGATTATTGCTTTCTCTTTTGTGCGAACAAGTTATTTTCTTGGAGTTTCCACATTGCCACATCGCCGGGTGATCAATCGGTCTACAAAGAAGGAAAACATCTAACCGGATGTTCGGTGATACTTCCTCATGCAATGCTTCCATATAGAACACCAGTTGGTAGCCAACAATTGCAGCGGAGTGTGCCAACATTGTGCCTCCCTACTATTCCGAGCAGAGGGATCAGAATCATCCACTCACATGCCGGGTATTCCGACAGAAACCGAACTCATGGCATTGTATTCGCTACGACTGGCAACGGTTGCAGAAATATCAAACCTAAAGAGATTCAGGATATTCTGAGCACCTACATGCTTCTAGTCCACAAATAAATACAAATACAATTCATTGAAATTTACTTTTCTCCCCCTCAAAGTTAAAGAGAACATGAAATATATAGATGTTTTCAGATTTGACCAACTTAATTATTGTGCAAAGAAGAATTCATACGTATATATTTGAGCAATAATAAAAATGCTGTTGCCAGAGTACATCAAATTTGTCATGGTCATTTCTTCACTGTCCGCATAGTGCCATAGTAAGGGCAAATTCTTGCCTACACCGGGAGTAGACAAGATGCCTACACCCCTCCAATACGAGGGGGTATCTAGAGGAGATGTGGGGACACCCCTCTACATCTCCTTTACATGCCCCCTCCTATTGGAGGGGAGCATGCATCTTAGCTACTCCTGGAGTAGCTAAGAATTTTCCCATAGTAAGTAGTAGCCAATTTGGGGTGATTCGGGTGCTCATCCACTGCTAACTTTACCAACTCCAGAGTTGTTTGAGACGCACCTCTCAACTTAATTTCCTTGAGCACGGCCAAGTTTTTAATGCCTAAAATTCTAAAGTTTGCTAATGGTTTGTCTTCGACGGAAAGCGATTCAAGACTAGGCATTGCCTCCTCTGCGAAATTCAGAGACCACAATCTTAAGTTTCTAAGAATGAGCATCTTTAAACTCGGGAATCCTTGAGAACCGAAGTACAGAACGTCGTCTTTGCTAGCTAAGTAGCCAAGCGTAAGCTGGAGCAGGTTCGGCAATGTTCCAAGTGCTTTTAGAGAATCATCATCTAGATTGCTGCGTTCGAGAGATAGTTTCTGCAAGTTACTGAGTAAACCTATCCAGTTTGGCATTTTTCCAAGCTCGCCATGGAGCCCGAGGCTTTCAAGTAGGAGAGGTGGCGAAGAAAGAGAATCGAGAAGAAACAGAAGGTAAGAAGAATTAGCCCTTTGAGAATGGAGAGAACTACTCGTCGCCGTGAGGGACTTACAGAAATCTGCCTCATTCGCTTCTAGAAGGTCAGTGCTATCCAGTTTCAATGCTAGCTTCTTCAGTTTCGTCAGCTTATCTAGCTCCTGCATTACCCCTCTTCGACCTACATCCACAATCGTCAATTCTTGAAGGTTTCTCAAGTTCCCGATCCCTTCTGGTACTTTTATAGCACCACCACGAAGAAAGCAAAGATGTAGAAGCTTAGTGATCCCTCTCGGTATTTTCCATACATCTGTCCCTACAATATCCAATGTTTCCAGATATCGAAGATTTCCCAAGGACTTCGGGAGCTCACGCAACTCAGTCTCCCTTAGGCTCAAGTACTTCAAATGGAGCAATTCCACAGCAATCACCTTGCTAAGCACATAAGCCAAATTGGAAGCTCTGCACCCCTCCAAATCCAACACCCTCAACAGTCTCATTGAGCTAGAAATGCAGAGGTCATGCCTACCTACAAACAGGGTGTACGATCTGACATAGGTTAGGCTCGACTTTATCCATTGATATTGCTTCCCGTGGATTGAGAGGCGTCGAATAGCATCACGTGGCATACATCTATCATCTGTTTCAATTACTGTTAAAAAATTATCCTCCGTCGATTTGGATACAATCAGTTCAAGCATAACATCATGCACCCTGAAATCTCTTACCTTGCCATCAGCACTGAATGTTGATGGAAGAATCATGTACCGATTGACGAGTTCATTGAAGTAGGACTCTGAAACCTCCTCGTCAGTCATGTCATGCCGATCACTAATGAGACCTTCGGCTATCCATAGCCCTTGGACACGTCTACGCTTGATCAGACAGTCTTCAGGAAATTTACCCAGATACAAGAAGCAACGTTTGACATTATAAGGCAGATCATTGTAGCTTAGAGTAAGTATTTTTTTCATATCCTCTAGATCTGGATTGGTTTGGAGCTCTGAACCGAGGCGGCTCTATCATGTTCCTCCATTCCCGTTGGTCCTTCTTTGGCTTGCTTGCTAAAACACCAGCTATGGCTACGATGGCTAGCGGCAAACCATCACATTTCTTAAGGATATCTCGAGACAAGTTCCCAAGCTCGTCTGGACAAGCGCGGCAAGGAAACACCCTTCTACAGAACAAGTCAAATGACTTTTCATCGGATAGCTTTTCGGGCTGATAGATGTGCCCGGGAATATTAGCGTGACATGATTCGGCGACCTTGTTGATTCTCGTCGTTATCATGACCCTACTCCCTAGTTCATTCTTAGGAAGTGAAAGTGCTAAGCTATTCCATGCACCCGGTTTCCACAAATCATCAAAAACAATCACGTACCTCTTATCCTTGAGATGATTTCTGAGTTTCTCAATGAGTTTCGCCATGTCCATCTTGTGCAGACCATCTGGAGGAGTAGGAAAGATTTGACGGATCATGTCTTTCAGAAGCTCATCGATGGAGTGCTGTTGTGAAACGGTGATCCAAGCTCTGCATTGGAAGAACCCTCGGTAACATTCGGGCTCTCATAGGCTTTCCTCACGATAGTGGTCTTGCCTAATCCACCACCACCAACAACGGCGACTAAGCTAAGTCGACGGTCATCCTCATTCAATAGCCACCGAGGAGACCCTTTCGATAGATCAACCGACTGAGCAATCAAGAAATGCCTCAAACCCTTGAGAACTCCGTCAGATTGTACTGAACAGCAAGCTGATCGACCTGATCCCAAACAGTCTCGTAAACCCGAGCCGAGTACTGATCAACCAATCCCGGCACATCGTTCTCCTCAATCCACTTCTTGAACCCAATCTTCTCCGCATAGTTGCTATTCTGCACGTGCTCTTTTAGAGAAACAACCGCATCTTTCCCCTCGACGGCGATTTTATAGGAGAAGAAGGCGCCGCCGGCGAGCGCTCCGACGATCATGCCGACCATGAGACCGACGGCGATTATAGTTTCAAGACGCTTCAGGATGGCGGAGGTGAAAGGCGCCGCCTTGACGGAGCGGCGGGTTGCGAAGCTGGAGTTGCGGACGGCCGAGGCGGTGGGGCCCGCAAGAAGCAGGCTCGGGACGATGACGGCGACGGCGGCGAGGCCGAGGTGCTCGTAGGAGAGGAGGAAGAGCCAGAACGTCGCCAGCCAGCGGAGGAGGCGGGAGAATCCGCCGCCGGGGGGGCGGTCCCCGCCCTTGCGGCGGCGGAGGAGGAGGAGGCGGAGGTCGGAGAGGGTGGCGGCGGAGGAGCGGAGGAGGCGGAAAATCAGACAATCAAAGAAAGGAAAGAGTCGAGACAAAATGGAAATGGAAGAAAAACTCGGCGAAGGAAAAGTCAGAAAAAGAAAACAATAAAGAAAAACAAACTGGAGTCGACCATGGAAGAGAACAAAGGTCAAAGGTCAAGGATCGGGATTCGTCGAATCAAAAGGTCAGGTCAGAGTCGGTCGAAGTCGAGATCGTCGGGAAATCAAAGGTCTTAGGGCAAACAAATCAGGAAAGGAATTCAGGATTGAAGGAGGAATAGGGACGAGGTCTTGGGACCGTCGACGGGGTGGGGAGGAAGGCGATGTATACGTTTTTGTTTAGGTGGTGGAATGAGCTGGATTTTGTAGTAATATTTCACTTTTAATGAGATTTTTAAGTAATTGTGATTTTATTTGTTACTTGTTTTGGGTTTTAAGCGTGTATATATATATATATATATATATATATATATATATATATATATATATATATATATATATATATATATATATATATATATATATATATATATATATATATATATATATATATATATATATATATATATATATATATATATATATATATATATATATATATATACACGTATGGTATTAAGAAGGGTAAATTACACTAAACCCCAAAGAACTTTCAGTGTTTTGTAGTAAATGCCCGATAACTTTCAAAATTGCACTTAACCCCCATGACTTTTACAAAAACCCTGATATCTTTTGAGTAAATTACACTGAACTCCTAATAACAATCAAACTGTCTATTTATGTTGATTTTTCTTTTTAGTTTATAGGGCTATATGCAAAACAAAGAAAGTATTGGGGTTTTTGAAAACACAAAAGTTAGTGGAATTTAATATGATTTGGAAGGGTTTTTATTTTAAAGAATACAGCGAAATCTCTAGAGTGTGATTTTGAAAGTTATTGAGGATTTACTGCAAAATGCTGAAAGTTCTTGGAAGATTTTGCGCAATTAACCTTTAAGAATATAGTTCAACTTTACTTGTATACATTTTTATATACAACCTCACGTTTCTAATTGTTTTTCAAAATAGATTTATCCAGCTGAAATAGGTAAAGAAAATAGAGTTGATCTCACTCTACGATATAAATACATTTTTTAAACTTTTCAAACAAATGTAGTGCTTACTTGATCACTCTCATATCCAACCCAAGAATTTTCAAGAGATCTACAAATACAATGAAAATCATTTTATGCTAAATTTATTTTACTTCAGGTTGCATATTATTCTTGGATTTTTAGATATTAGTCCCTTAAATTATAGGTATTTTGTATTAATCCCTAAGTATTCATACTGTGATATTAGTTCCCTAAATTATCTTAAAATGCTCGTGTTAGTCTCTTTAAATAGTTGATGTTAAAATGTATGGGAGAATATTTTGTTTTCTTTTAACTTTTTTTCTTGAATAGACAATTATACTCATATCCTCCCTCCCCTCCAACCTCCTTCCCCCTCCTCTTTGCTCATGGCGGCCACCACTATCCCCTCTTCGCCCTCTCCCTCCTTCATTGGGCTCGCTCCAATGTGATAGTGATGACATTACCAGTGGACGTGGTGATATTGGTGGTGATGATGATGTGCGTGTGGGGTGGCCCGGGTGGGTGGGGGTGTGTGTGTGTGTGTGGGGAAGAATACGAATACATGTAGAGATGGTGATGACTGTGATGGAGATGATGATAACGACGATGGAGGAGGAGGTGAGAATACCTGCGAATGAGGGCGATGGTGGAGGGGTTAAAGATGATGGAGGAAGGAGGTGAGAGACACAGAGAGGTAATAAAGTAATTCACCATTCATGGTTTGTATTAACTTAACCATGGCTTAGGGTTTTGAACAGTTAACCTAACGGACTGATACCAACAAATTAAGATAATTTGGAGGACTAATATTAAAATATAAAGATTTGAAAGACTAATATCAAAATACCTATGATCTAAGGGACTAATATCTAAAATTCCATTATCCTTTGAGGAACAATTGCATATTATTTAACATTTTTCGTACATGGCCATTTGGTTAATTATTAGGACCCAAAATTATAGGAGCATTGATAGAGCATGTGATGCTGTTTAGCCATTATGATGGAGACACCAAGGAAATGAGTGGATGACTCATGGTCCCTCTCATTGACCGTCTCACAACTTTCATTAGTCACTGAAGCTTTTCACCGAGCCGTAGTTAACCGCAAACTTTGCAAAACACTCTACAACAAAAGGAATAAATTAATCTAAAATGTTCTTCATTCCGAGATCTCATGATCTTCAAATTAAATATGTTTGGTATTCCAGTTTTCTTTACAATACATGTAACATTGACTGAGCCACTGGGGAAAAGAAATCTATACAGGAAATCTTATAAAATGCAAAGAAAACAGGTCGTACATGTTTCACTATCGATTTTGAATCGTGAAAATATGAAATATCAAATCGACAGTTAAAGTCTTGATACAATCAAAATACCTATGATGCAATAAAAATATGGGTTCCTCCTAGAAACCACCTTAAAATAAGGTAATTATCTTGAAATTATCTTTTTTTTCAATTTATATATAAACCACCTAAGAAAAATAAGTTTTTTCAATCAACCACCTCTTATTCAAATTTTACTAAAAATAAAAATAACCTTCAAAACTTCAAGTTCAAAGTGCATGAATTGCATCCTAACAAAAGCTAACACTAAAAAAAATGAGTCATGTACCTTGAATGTGAGTTTTTAAAGGGTAATTTTGGGTTTTTAGTGAAAATTTTGACTAGGAGATGGTTGATTGCAATAAAAGCCCCATTTTTAAGGTGGTTTACGTATAAATAAAAAATAAAAAGTGATTTTTGTATAATCTATCCTATTTTTAAAGTGGTTTCTAGAAAAAAAAAACCTAAAAATGTTATTATTATGTAATTACCGACTTTAAAATAACTCATGGCACAATTACACTTAAGTCCTCATGCATGGCACGCGACAAAACTAGTTATTAAATAAAATTGGGTCAGCTCTAAACCAAGCCTCTTTCCCGGCAAAAATTTATTTGGATAAAACTGGCCCAACTCTGGTCCAGTTTTTCTAATGCCAAATTTGACCTTTAAATTATTTTTATTTTGAACCACCTCCCTATTTTTCCAAAATAAAACTAGTTTTATTTAAAATAGGGCTGAACCTTGTAAAACACACTCGGATGTGTTTGACAACCTTGTAAAATTAGGTAGGGGTGAGCGACCCGATTTTAAATTGTTCTTGCTTGTTTGAGTTCAAAATTTAGAGTGGCCGATTTTTAGTACGAAAATTGGCTAAATAATTTTCTTACGGACGGGAAATTTTGAAATTGAAGTTTAATCTAGCCCAGGTCGGGGCGTCACCAGGCACTGGAGTTTTGTGTAGTTCACGCACACTAGTTCACACTTAGGTATAATAGTTCCTAAATAAGGAATATCGTTTAATACTTTCAATATAGTAAAAGATGATCTAAACTCATCTAACGTAGTATCTTTAATATTGAATAAATCTAAAACCTTTTTCTTTAAAAATCAAGAGAAAAAACTTTTACCACTAAGAAATATCAGATTCCGAGACAGTTAGGTCAGCTGTCGGCAATGTCCGCAAACCTGGACCGATTAAGATGGGTCTCACTCTGTTGTCATATATTAGACATGGTGGAAGATTCTTTATAGTAAATTGCGTTCCGGCCCCCGCTCTTCAGAATGTCAGCAAGGGTAGCGGTTTTGAGCCCTTAGGTTGGACAAAATCTCAATTTTGTGTTGGGAAAGAGCCTTGTATTTGAGTCCGGAAGACAATAGAATAGTCGGAATCGAAGCATGAGGCAAAACGAGGCGAAAATGACAAGCGGCGACGACAGACCAACAGGTCGGACCGTCCTGGAGTCCCTGCCAGCTTGCAGGCCGGTCGAACAAATAGGTTTGATCTGTTCGGGCTGATCCTGATTGTGTTTGGATTTCTATTCGGATTAGGACTCCTATGTAGGTTTGTATCGGGTTTCGGGGCCTATAAATAGACTCTTTCAGGTCTAGAGTTTGAGAAGATGAGAGCCAAGGAGAGCTACATAACGCAAAAGAGAGACAGAGAGTAACTAAGAAGAGAAATCTATGATTTTGAGAAATCTTTGGTGAGTTTGAGAGAGTTTCTTGTGGGTTCTATCAAGAACACCAGAAAGATTGTATCTTGTAATATCTGATATCAAGATGGCTTAAATTTCTCCCCGTGAACGTAGGCGATTGTCGAACAATGTAAATCTCATGTCTTTGCTCTTGTGTTTTCTTTTCTATAGATTATTGCTTTCTCTTTTGTGCGAACAAGTTATTTTCTTGGAGTTTCCACATTGCCACATCGCCGGGTGATCAATCGGTCTACAAAGAAGGAAAACATCTAACCGGATGTTCGGTGATACTTCCTCATGCAATGCTTCCATATAGAACACCAGTTGGTAGCCAACAATTGCAGCGGAGTGTGCCAACATTGTGCCTCCCTACTATTCCGAGCAGAGGGATCAGAATCATCCACTCACATGCCGGGTATTCCGACAGAAACCGAACTCATGGCATTGTATTCGCTACGACTGGCAACGGTTGCAGAAATATCAAACCTAAAGAGATTCAGGATATTCTGAGCACCTACATGCTTCTAGTCCACAAATAAATACAAATACAATTCATTGAAATTTACTTTTCTACCCCTCAAAGTTAAAGAGAACATGAAATATATAGATGTTTTCAGATTTGACCAACTTAATTATTGTGCAAAGAAGAATTCATACGTATATATTTGAGCAATAATAAAAATGTTGTTGCCAGAGTACATCAAATTTGTCATGGTCATTTCTTCACTGTCCGCATAGTGCCATAGTAAGGGCAAATTCTTGCCTACACCGGGAGTAGGCAAGATGCCTACACCCCTCCAATACGGGGGTATCTAGAGGAGATGTGGGGACACCCCTCTACATCTCCTTTACATGCCCCCCTCCTATTGGAGGGGAGCATGCATCTTAGCGACTCCTGGAGTAGCTAAGAATTTTCCCATAGTACGTCGTAGCCAATTTGGGGTGATTCGGGTGCTCATCCACTGCTAACTTTACCAACTCCAGAGTTGTTTGAGACGCACCTCCCAACTTAATTTCCTTGAGCACGGCCAAGTTTTTAATGCCTAAAATTCTAAAGTTTGCTGATGGTTCGTCTTCGACGGAAAGCGATTCAAGACTAGGCATTGCCTCCTCTTCGAAATTCAGAGACCACAATCTTAATTCTCTAAGAATGAGCATCTTTAAACTCGGGAATCCTTGAGAACCGAAGTACAGAACGTCGTCTTTGCTAGCTAAGTGGCCAAGCTTAAGCTGGAGCAGGTTTGGCAATGTTCCAAGTGCTTTTAGAGAATCATCGTCAAGATTGCTGCGTTCGAGAGATAGCTTTTGCAAGTTACTGAGTAAACCTATCCAGTTTGGCATTTTTCCAAGCTCGCCATGGAGCCCGAGGCTTTCAAGTAGGAGAGGTGGCGAAGAAAGAGAATCGAGAAGAAACAGAAGGTAAGAAGAATTAGCCCTTTGAGAATGGAGAGAACTACTCGTCGCCGTGAGGGACTTACAGAAATCTGCCTCCTTCGTTTCTAGAAGGTCAGTGCTATCCAGTTTCAATGCTAGCTTCTTCAGTTGCGTCAGCTTATCTAGCACCTGCATTACCCCTCTTCGACCTACATCCACAATCGTCAATTCTTGAAGGTTTTTCAAGTTCCCGATCCCTTCTGGTACTTTTATAGCACCACCACGAAGAAAGCGAAGATGTAGAAGCTTAGTGATCCCTCTCGGTATTTTCCATACATCTGTCCCTACAATATCCAATGTTTCCAGATATCGAAGATTTCCCAAGGACTTCGGGAGCTCACGCAACTCAGTCTCCCTTAGGCTCAAGTACTTCAAATGGAGCAATTCCACAGCAATCACCTTGCTAAGCACATAAGCCAAATTGGAAGCTCTGCACCCCTCCAAATCCAACACCCTCAACAGTCTCATTGAGCTAGAAATGCAGAGGTCATGCCTACCTACAAACAGGGTGTACGATCTGACATAGGTTAGGCTCGACTTTATCCATTGATATTGCTTCCCGTGGATTGAGAGACGTCGAATAGCATCACGTGGCATACATCTATCATCTGTTTCAATTACTGTTAAAAAATTATCCTCCGTCGATTTGGATACAATCAGTTCAAGCATAACATCATGCACCCTGAAATCTCTTACCTTGCCATCAGCACTGAATGTTGATGGAAGAATCATGTACCGATTGACGAGTTCATTGAAGTAGGACTCTGAAACCTCCTCGTCAGTCATGTCATGCCGATCACTAATGAGACCTTCGGCTATCCATAGCCCTTGGACACGTCTACGCTTGATCAGACAGTCTTCAGGAAATTTACCCAGATACAAGAAGCAACGTTTGACATTATAAGGCAGATCATTGTAGCTTAGAGTAAGTATTTTTTTCATATCCTCTAGATCTGGATTGGTTTGGAGCTCTGAACCGAGACGCTCTATCATGTTCCTCCATTCCCGTTGGTCCTTCTTTGGCTTGCTTGCTAAAACACCAGCTATGGCTACGATGGCTAGCGGCAAACCATCACATTTCTTAAGGATATCTCGAGACAAGTTCCCAAGCTCGTCTGGACAAGCGCGGCAAGGAAACACCCTTCTACAGAACAAGTCAAATGACTTTTCATCGGATAGCTTTTCGGGCTGATAGATGTGCCCGGGAATATTAGCGTAACATGATTCGGTGACCTTGTTGATTCTCGTCGTTATCATGACCCTACTCCCTAGTTCATTCTTAGGAAGTGAAAGTGCTAAGCTATTCCATGCACCCGGTTTCCACAAATCGTCAAAAACAATCACGTACCTCTTATCCTTGAGATGATTTCTGAGTTTCTCAATGAGTTTCGCCATGTCCATCTTGTGCAGACCATCTGGAGGAGTAGGAAAGATTTGACGGATCATGTCTTTCAGAAGCTCATCGATGGAGTGCTGTTGTGAAACGGTGATCCAAGCTCTGCATTGGAAGAACCCTCCGGTAACATTCGGGCTCTCATAGGCTTTCCTCACGATAGTGGTCTTGCCTAATCCACCACCACCAACAACGGCGACTAAGCTAAGTCGACGGTCATCCTCATTCAATAGCCACCCGAGGAGTTTCTTCTTAGGCTCCTCAATGCCCACAAGTTGTGATTCCTCGACAAAGAGTGCAGCCATTCGAGGATCATGTTCAGCAACCTTGTATTCAGAACTCGACGCTTTATTAAGCTCGGTAATTTGATAGCGTAACCTCCTCTTGCTTACCTCTTCAACTTCAGATTTCAAGCTTTTTATCCGCGCCGCAAGTTGACGATGATCCCCAAGCCGCCCAAACCAGCGATTTGGATGAAACAAGTTAGAAACAAAATCGTGCTCTTCAGAATGTAGGAGGTAAAGGGAGACTTCATCGATACAGTCCTCGATATCATAGGCCACCTCCCTTACTTGCATCACCCAAGCTCGAGCTGCCTCGTTGACATCCTGGATCTCTTCGGCTCTCCTGAGGAAAGCGTTCATGATCTGTAGCTCATTTTTTATGAACTTGATCTCACCACGAAGCCCTAACAGAAGGGATACCTCTCCAGATATGGTATTGTATAGCTTCTCGACAAGCTTGTCCAGCAGTTTCTGCACGGCCTTTGTGGCCAAGCACACAGCAATCTCAGCCATCTCTCGTCTTTTTCTCACTCGGCACAAGCTACAAGCTTTGAAGATGGATGAGCTCAACTAGAAAAAAAGAAGCTGTCTGAAATTTTAAAAAAATATCAAAATGATAGACTAACTTCAGAAAGACTTACCAATGAGAAAAGAAAAGACTTACTGTTGAGTATAGACTTCATAAGTCAACAGAAACTTCCAAATGATGAATAAGAGATATAACTACAAAAGAGTTATTTGCACTTAAGTACCGCAAAGCTTACCTCATTTTAACTTTGGTACCCCGTAGTTTTTCTTTGCCCAAAACATAGCTTCAAGTGAATTTAACTTTGATACCTTCTTTTGCCCTACAAACACTCAAACAATCAACAAAATTTAACTATAATATCCAAAACATAAACTTTTTTGTTAAAGTTTAGATTAATTTTGTTAAAGTTTAGAGCATCAAAGTTAAATTTTGTTGAACTCTGAAGTATTTTTTCCATACAAAAAAACTTTGAGGTATCAAAGTTTAAAATGAGGTAAGCTTTGGGGTATTTTGGGCAAAGTAAAAATTTCGGGCTTCCAAGTTGAAAATGGAATAAACTTTGGGATGTTTAGGTGCAAATAACCCAATTACAGAAGACTTACAAAAGTCTTCTGCAATATCATTCCACGATCCTTCTTGTATTTCTGACTTCTCAGCGGTAATGTAACAGAAAGGACATGATTAGGCATTAAAAGAAGACTAACTGTAGAAAGACTTGTCTCTCATAATCAGTGAATGGTAAGAGAAAAAGATCTCCACTTTATCTTGAAATCATTGATTAAATAAGAGATCTATACAATCAACAGCAAAATAATATCAAAATTACCGTGCAATTAATAGTAAATATCACAAACAACCCCTTCTATTATCTCAGTGTTGAATTTTAATTATGTTTGAATAAAAGTTTAGGAGCCTCATCCTCCCAATGCCAATGAAACTTCTAAAAACTTTAGGATCCCTGACATTAACTTAACTTCATTGTCACACCTACAATATCTTCATATTTCTGTGTACTCCTCTAATTTACTATAGGATTTCTTGCAGATATACCCTCCAAAACATGCTTTGGTTTTAATGGTATAATAACAACCTGAAATAAATGTTGACATTTCTCCCTTCTGTATTATCTGAAAAACTTGCCAGAGTAGTAAATTGCATTGCCAAACAGTATTTTAGCGGAGCTTTTATATGCTTTTACTATTTAAGTGAAACAGGAACTTATGTGAATTTGGTAAGAAATTTTATGTTGATTAAGTTTCTAGAGCCACATTTTTTTAATTATTCTCATAATTTGGGGCACCAGATGTACATATTAATTAATCAAGGAATGATACAATGATATATGTAATCTATACTTACAAAAATGTCCAGCAAACCAATGGAGAGAACTCCAGTCCGGAAATTTCTCCAATTATAACGCTAACGCTTGGGAGTCTGAAATAGAGATTATAATTTGTTCAACATATTCATGTCCTCATACTCCACAGAGGCTCACTCCATTTATGTCCAATGTTGTAGGATCCTTCAATAAAATGAATGCATAATTTTCCATAAATTAAGGGCTTTTTTTTGTTAAAGATTATAATTTGTTCAACATATTCATGTCCTCATACTCCACAGAGGTTCACTCCATAAATTAAGGACATTTTTGGAAGGCCTATTGTCATCTTTATGTAAATTGCTTGGATCAGATTCAAGCTAGAAGAGAAACAGGTTGAAACTAAGACAGACTAAATAATCTTGTTTTACACATGAACATAAATGTTCACAAAGCAGAAAAAATGCACGAAGGAGACTCATTTAACATAGAGAAAAAAAAAGGTACAGAATTATCCTAAGCGGAAACTCTGCAGCCGTCCAAATCTAGCACCCACAGCAGCCTTATTGAGCTAAAACACACGTACCTTTCCCACCTGTGAAGAGGGCGATCTGATATGGGTTAGGCTCAAGCCTATTCGTTGTTGATACTGCTTCCCATGGATTGAGAGACGCCGAATGATATCCTATGGTATCTCTTAAATTTAGTCCCTCTAACCATTAGACCAAAACTCCGAAGCTATGGTGAGGATTGAAATTATAGTTTTATATTAATTCTAATATGCCCCAGGCGCTGAACTCTTTTATGGTGAAACTTGACCACTAATGCATGTCAATTTTTAGAAAATCCGCTTAAAATTCGTGGCCGGGATTTGAACCCTGGCCAAGCCTCGATACCATCTTAAATTTAGTCCCTCTAACCATTACACCAAAACTCCGAAGTTATGGTGAGGATTGAGAATTATAGTTTTATATTAATTCTAACAGTATCCATGTTTCATCCGTTTCAAGAACTGTTACAAAATTATCCTCGATCAATTTGGATACAATCAGTTCTAACATAACATCACGTACCCTGAAATCTCTTACCTTGCCATCAACATTGAATGATGATGAAATGATCATGTACCGATTGGTAAGTTCGTTGAAGTAGGATTCTACAACCTCCTCGTCAATCACGCCATGCCAATCTCCTTCAGCTATCCATAGTCTTTGGACATATTTGCACTTGATCAACCAGTCTTCAGGAAATTTACTCAGATAGGAGAAGCAACGTTTTTGCAGCTCTAAACCAAAATGTTTTATCATATTCCTCCATTCATGCTCACTCTTCTTTGGCTTGCTTGCTAAAACACCAGCTACGGCTATGATAGCTAGGGGCAAGCCATCACATTTCTTAAGGATATCTCGAGACACGTTCTCAAGCTCGTCTGGACAAGTACGACCAGGAAACACTCTTTTGCAGAACAAGTCGAAGGACTTCTCGTCGGATAGTTTCTCAGGTTTATAGATATTGCCGGGAATATTAGCGTGACAACATTTAGCAACCTTGTTGATTCTTGTCGTTATGATGACTCTACTTCCAAGTTCATTCTTAGTGTAAAACGTGCCTTTTGAATACGAAGCCTCACCAACCTCCTCCACCAAGCATCATTGTGCCATCTACCACAAATACTGTGCCACCAACTTCTTAAGAATTTATTATTATTATTTTGAGTGCTATAAAAAGAGTTGGATTGCTGAGGGAATTGACACACTCAGAGAGAGAGAAAAGAGGGAGAGAAATAAGAAAGAGAGACATAAGAGAGGTAGAGAGGAAAAGAAAATAAAATTTGAGAGTTTTCTTTTAGTGTTATCCTCTTTGAGAGTCCTGATATTTGAGTGGTTCCCTATTTGTAACCTTCTCTTTTGATTAGTGAATTTCTCGTTTCGCCGCGACGTATAGGCATCGACCGAACCACGCAACTTCAGGTGCCGTTTCTCTTTGTCTTCACCGTGTTTATCGGTGTTGTGTTATTATCCACTTTGTATAGACATCTTTTGTGTTCGAAGCCCCCACCGCAACAAAGCGTATCGAGCTAAGATCTTGTTCACGCGTATGATACTATTCACGCACAAGATCGTTTCACGATATGATACTATTCACGAAGTACAAGATCGCTCATAAATACGATTACCGCTCACGAGTATATTTATCGCTCTAGTGGGCTTCAAGATATCTTACGCAAAATACAAAGTGAAAAAATTCGATAGGAGAAATAGTTTCAGCCAGGAGAGTAAAATGAGGGCTCTCCTAGTACAACAAGGACTGCTCAAAGTCTAGTCGGAAAGGACAAGTTGCGAGAATCCATGTCCGATGATGAGAAAGAAAAGTCGAGATGAAGGCGATAGTGCCATACGTACTGTTTGGTCAACGAGGTCCCAAGGAGGTTGCCGATGAAGATACCACTACGGTCTATGGCTCAAATTAGAGAGCTTGTACATGACGAAATCTCTAACTAATAAGCTCTACTTGAAGCAACGCCTCTTCACCCTTCGCATGAAGGAAGGTACGCGGATAAAAGACCACTTAGATGAACTTAATATTATTCTTATGGATTTAAAGAATATTGATGTCAAAATCGATGAAGAAGATCAAGCCCTTATCTTGTTATGTTCATTACCTCCTTCCTATGAGAATTTTGTTAATAGCATGTTATACGGTAGAGATACACTTTCTTTAGAGAATGTCAAATCTGCCTTACATTAAAAAGAGTTAAGGCAGAAAGCGTCTGTCGTAGGAGGTGAGGATCAAGCTGAAGGCTTGTTCGCTCGTGGTCGTCCTGAAAAGGGTGTTGGTGGTAGAGGTAAATCTAGAAACATGTCCATATCAAAATCAAGGCCAAGAAAAAATATTGAATGTTATTACTGTCACAAGTTTGGACATATAAAACCTAATTGTCCAGTGCTCAAAATAAAGGATAATTCACAATCGAAGTCTTGGGAGGTGAAACCTTCAGTTGCCACTGTAACTGAAGAGTCTTCTAGTTCACATGATGTTCTTTCAGTTAGTGTTAATACTCATTCACAAGATGAGTGGGTTCTTGATTCGGTTGTTCCTACCATATGTGTCCGCATTGGGATTGGTTTGTCACATATCGCCTATTGATGGTGGGAATGTTTTGTTGGGAAATAATATGTCTTGCAAGATTGTTGGTTTGGTCAATTAAGATTAGAACATATGATGGTATTGTTAGAACATTGAGTAATGTTCATATACCGAAGTTAAAGAAGAACCTCATTTCTTTAGGCACCCTTGACTCAAATGGTTTTAAATTTTCGGTTGAAGGTGGAGTTTTGAGAGTTAGTAAAGGCTCTCTTATTGTAATGAAAGGAAAGAAGATAAATACCCTCTATATCCTTAAAGGCGATAAAGGATAGGTGTCGCAGCTGTCATCCTCGTGAGGATTCTGATTCGCATTAATTTGACGCTTAGTGCATATTAGGCATATGAGTGAGAGAGGACTAGATGTATTGAGCAAACAAGGTCTCCTTTGTGATCGAAAACTAGCAAACTAGACTTTTGTGAGCATTGTGTTTCTAAGAAACACCATAGAATCTCTTTTAGTACCTGTTCACAACCAAGGGTACTTTAGATTATATCCATTCAGATATTTGGGGTCCCTCTCGGGTTCCATCGAAAGGTGGAGCTTGTTTTCGCTAACATTAATTGATGATTATTTTAGAAAAATTTGGGTGTATCCTTTGAAGCATAAGAGTAATGTGTTTGCAACTTTCGTGCAATGGAAGGTCATGATTGAGAAGCAAACAGAAAGAAAGTGAAGCCTTAACCCACAATGGGATGGAGTTTTGTTCCACAGAGTTTGACCAGCTTCAAGAATGAAGGTATTGTGCGCCATAGTACAGCTTCAAAGATACACCACAAAGAAAATAGAGTTGCGAAGGATGAACAGAACACTTTTAGAGAGCTCGGTGCATGCTCTCTAATGCCTGGCTTGTCAAAAGACTTGGGTCGAGGCCAATACAGCCTTGCTATTTGATAAGATCTCCTTCTACAAGAATTGATTTTAAGACCTTAAGAGGTATGGTCTGGTGCTCCCCGCTAATTACTCATTTAAGAGTATTTGGTTGCTCGCTTATTTTCATGTTAATGATGGTAAGCTTGAACCTAGAGCAAAGAAAGCTATCTTTCTAGGATATGCTCTTGGGGTGAAGGGATATAGATTGTGGTGTTCGATCCTAAATCACCTAAATTTATTATTAGTAGGGATATTACTTTTGATGAGAAATCCATGCTTCACAGAAAGGAGTTTGTTATTTATACCACGGTACTAAGGAGTCTAGCAAGCAAGTGGAGCTAGAGAGCTCACTTCAAAGGGAGTGCCCGAGGGCTCATGTTGAACCGCTTGATACTACGGAAGGTTCAACTTCGATGTCGATACACCACAAGAGCAACAAGACAATATTGCCACCGGAGAACAAAGAGGCAGATCCAACCTCCTCGATATGCGCATGCTTGCTTACGCTTTGAGTATAGCGAGAATCGATTGAGATTCCGAGCCTTCTACCTACAAGGAGACTATTAGTGACAAGGAGGTCACAGATTGGATCATTGTAATGACCGAAGAGATGGAGTCTCTTCACAAGAACCAAACATGGGAGTTAGTGAAGTCACCTAGGGATAGAAAATTGTTGGTTGTAAATGGGTCTTCAAGAAGAAAGAAGGAGCTCCGTGACACAGATCAGAAGATACAAGGCACGCCAGCTAAGCTTCATACCAAACCGAGGTGTGGACTTCAATGAAGTATTCTCTCCATTTGTAAAACACACTCAATTCGCGTGTTGCTTGTCATGATTGCTCACTTTAATTTGGAGCTTGAGCAACTTGATGTGAAGACGGCGCTTACATGGCGAGCTTGAGGATGATTTATGCATCAACCGAGGGATTTGTTATTGAAGATAAGATCAATGTGATGCAAATGTTGAAGAAATCTCTTTATGGGTTGAAACAATCTCCCAGACAAATGGTATTTGAGATTTGATACTTTCATGTTTGAGCATGGTTACTCTAGGAGTAAATATGATAGTTGTGTTTATCATAAAAAGCTCAATGATGGTTCTTTTATATATTTGCTATTGTATGTTGATGACATGTTGATTGCGACTAAAGATATGTCGAAATCAACAAGTTGAAATCTCAACTTAAACATGAGTTTGAGATGAAGGGCTTGGGAGCAGTGAAGAAAATTTTGGGTATGGAGATCCACAGGAACATACGAGAAGGAAGTTTATTTCTATCGCAGCAGAAATACATCAAGAAGGTGTTGGAGAGATTTGGCATGCTTGATGCCAAGCCTGTGAAGACTCCGCTTTGTCGCTCATTTTTTCGCCTTTCAGATTATCACCTCGACGGAAGAGGAGGCACAAGACATGTCTTGTGTTCCTTATGCTAGTGCTTAGAAGTATTATGTATGCTATGGTTTGCACCCGCCCGGATATTTCACATGCGTGTGTTGTGAGTCGGTATATGGATAAGCACGAAAGGTCCATTGACAAAATGTGAAATGGGTACTTAGATATTTGAGAGGATCCGCTAATATTGGTTTATATTTTGGCAGAACACAATCGTGATTGCGTATCACTCGCTATTCCGCGGCGATTTTGATAAGAGACGATCTCCGACAAGTTACGTGATTCATTCTTCGTAGCCATTAGTTGAAAAGCGACTTTACAATGACGGCTGCTTGCTCACCATAGAGGCAGAGTATATGGCGCTGACGTATGCTGAAAGAAGCCATTTGGTTGAGAGATTTGGTTGAAGATCTCGACTTACACCAAGGTGTTTACGGTTTTGTGATATGGGATGCTATACATCCGATAAAATATCGATGTATCATGAAAGAACCAAACATATAGATGTCGTATCATTTTATTAGAGAAATTAAAGTCATCAAGATTGATAAAATTGGTATTGCGATAATCCACAGATATGATGATCGGGCTCGCATCTTCGCCGCAAGTTCGAGCATTGCCTCGAATTGCTTGGAGTTCAGTAAAGCGGAGGTTAAGCCCGTAAGGGGCTTCTGGCGAAACAGCAAGAGTGAAGAGAAGATCTTCATATTCAAAGTCAAGGTGGAGATTTGTAAAACATGCCTTTTGAATACGAAGCCTCACCAACCTCCTCCACCAAACATCATTGTGCAATCTACCATAAATACTGTGCCACCAACTTCTTAAGAATTTATTATTATTATTTTGAGTGCTATAAAAAGAGTTGGATTGCTGAGGGAATTGACACACTCAGACAGAGAGAAAAGAGGGAGAGAAATAAGAAAGAGAGATATAAGAGAGGTAGAGAGGAAAAGAAAATAAAATTTGAGAGTTTTTCTTTTAGTGTTATCCTCTTTGAGAGTTTGGGGAGATATTTGAGTGGTTCCCTCATTTGTAACCTTCTCTTTTGATTAGTGAATTTCTCTGTTGTTCTCGCCCGTGGACGAGGTCATAATCGACCAACCACGCAAATCCTGTGTAATTCTCTTTGTCTTCACCGTGTTTATCGGTGTTGTGTTATTATCCACTTTGTATATACATCTTTTGTGTCTGAAGCCCCGCTGCAACACTTAGGAAGTGAAAGTGCTAAGCTATTCCATGCACCCGGTTTCCACAAATCGTCAAAACAATCACGTACCTCTTATCCTTGAGATGATTTCTGAGTTTCTCAATGAGTTTCGCCATGTCCATCTTGTGCAGACCATCTGGAGGAGTAGGAAAGATTTGACGGATCATGTCTTTCAGAAGCTCATCGATGGAGTGCTGTTGTGAAACGGTGATCCAAGCTCTGCATTGGAAGAACCCTCCGGTAACATTCGGGCTCTCATAGGCTTTCCTCACGATAGTGGTCTTGCCTAATCCACCACCACCAACAACGGCGACTAAGCTAAGTCGACGGTCATCCTCATTCAATAGCCACCCGAGGAGTTTCTTCTTAGGCTCCTCAATGCCCACAAGTTGTGATTCCTCGACAAAGAGTGCAGCCATTCGAGGATCATGTTCAGCAACCTTGTATTCAGAACTCGACGCTTTATTAAGCTCGGTAATTTGATAGCGTAACCTCCTCTTGCTTACCTCTTCAACTTCAGATTTCAAGCTTTTTATCCGCGCCGCAAGTTGACGATGATCCCCAAGCCGCCCAAACCAGCGATTTGGATGAAACAAGTTAGAAACAAAATCGTGCTCTTCAGAATGTAGGAGGTAAAGGGAGACTTCATCGATACAGTCCTCGATATCATAGGCCACCTCCCTTACTTGCATCACCCAAGCTCGAGCTGCCTCGTTGACATCCTGGATCTCTTCGGCTCTCCTGAGGAACGCGTTCATGATCTGTAGCTCATTTTTTATGAACTTGATCTCACCACGAAGCCCCAACATAAGGGATACCTCTCCAGATGCGGTATTGTATAGCTTCTCGTCAAGCTTGTCCAGCAGTTTCTGCACGGCCTTTGTGGCCAAGCACACAGCAATCTCAGCCATCTCTCTTCTTTTTATCACTCGGCACAAGCTACAAGCTTTGAAGATGGATTTGAGCTCAACTAGATGAAAAGAGGCTGTCTTAAATTTTAAAAAAAATCAAAATGATCGACTAATTTTAGAAAGACTTACCAATGAGAAAAGAAAAGACTTACTGTTGAGTATAGACTTCATAAGTCAACATAAACTTCCAAATGATGAATAAGAGATATAACTACAAAAGAGTTATTTGCACTTAAGTACCCCAAAGCTTACCTCATTTTAACTTTGGTACCCCGTAGTTTTTCTTTGCCCAAAACATAGCTTCAAGTGAATTTAACTTTGATACCTTCTTTTGCCCTACAAACACTCAAACAATCAACAAAATTTAACTATAATATCCAAAACATAAACTTTTTGTTAAAGTTTAGATTAATTTTGTTAAAGTTTAGAGCATCAAAGTTAAATTTTGTTGAACTCTGAAGTATTTTTCCATACAAAAAACTTTGAGGTATCAAAGTTTAAAATGAGGTAAGCTTTGGGGTATTTTGGGCAAAGTAAAATTTCGGGCTTCCAAGTTGAAAATGGAATAAACTTTGGGATGTTTAGGTGCAAATAACCCAATTACAGAAGACTTACAAAAGTCTTCTGCAATATCATTCCACGATCCTTCTTGTATTTCTGACTTCTCAGCGGTAATGTAACAGAAAGGACATGATTAGGCATTAAAAGAAGACTAACTGTAGAAAGACTTGTCTCTCATAATCAGTGAATGGTAAGAGAAAAAAAGATCTCCACTTTATCTTGAAATCATTGATTAAATAAGAGATCTATACAATCAACAGCAAAATAATATCAAAATTACCGTGCAATTAATAGTAAATATCACAAACAACCCCTTCTATTATCTCAGTGTTGAATTTTAATTATGTTTGAATAAAAGTTTAGGAGCCTCATCCTCCCAATGCCAATGAAACTTCTAAAAACTTTAGGATCCCTGACATTAACTTAACTTCATTGTCACACCTACAATATCTTCATATTTCTGTGTACTCCTCTAATTTACTATAGGATTTCTTGCAGATATACCCTCCAAAACATGCTTTGGTTTTAATGGTATAATAACAACCTGAAATAAATGTTGACATTTCTCCCTTCTGTATTATCTGAAAAACTTGCCAGAGTAGTAAATTGCATTGCCAAACAGTATTTTAGCGGAGCTTTTATATGCTTTTACTATTTAAGTGAAACAGGAACTTATGTGAATTTGGTAAGAAATTTTATGTTGATTAAGTTTCTAGAGCCACATTTTTTAATTATTCTCATAATTTGGGGCACCAGATGTACATATTAATTAATCAAGGAATGATACAATGATATATGTAATCTATACTTACAAAATGTCCAGCAAACCAATGGAGAGAACTCCAGTCCGGAAATTTCTCCAATTATAACGCTAACGCTTGGGAGTCTGAAATAGAGATTATAATTTGTTCAACATATTCATGTCCTCATACTCCACAGAGGCTCACTCCATTTATGTCCAATGTTGTAGGATCCTTCAATAAAATGAATGCATAATTTTCCATAAATTAAGGGCTTTTTTGTTAAAGATTACAATTTGTTCAACATATTCATGTCCTCATACTCCACAGAGGTTCACTCCATAAATTAAGGACATTTTTGGAAGGCCTATTGTCATCTTTATGTAAATTGCTTGGATCAGATTCAAGCTAGAAGAGAAACAGGTTGAAACTAAGACAGACTAAATAATCTTGTTTTACACATGAACATAAATGTTCACAAAGCAGAAAAAATGCACGAAGGAGACTCATTTAACATAGAGAAAAAAAAGGTACAGAATTATCCTAAGCGGAAACTCTGCAGCCGTCCAAATCTAGCACCCACAGCAGCCTTATTGAGCTAAAAACACACGTACCTTTCCCACCTGTGAAGAGGGAGCGATCTGATATGGGTTAGGCTCAAGCCTATTCGTTGTTGATACTGCTTCCCATGGATTGAGAGACGCCGAATGATATCCTATGGTATCTCTTAAATTTAGTCCTCTAACCATTACACCAAAACTCGAAGTTATGGTGAGGATTGAAATTATAGTTTTATATTAATTAATATCGCATGAGTTGGGCGCCTTTTATGGGGTGAAACTTGGACTCGCTATGGCCATGTCATTTTAGAAAATCCGCTTAAAATTGTGTGGCGTGGATTTGAACCAGGTTGCTCACGATACCATCTTAAATTTAGTCCTCTAACCATTACACCAAAACTCGAAGTTATGGTGAGGATTGAAATTATAGTTTTATATTAATTCTACAAGATATCCATGTTTCATCCGTTTCAAGAACTTTACAAAATTATCCTCGATCAATTTGGATACAATCAGTTCAAGCATAACATCATGCACCCTGAAATCTCTTACCTTGCCATCAGCACTGAATGTTGATGGAAGAATCATGTACCGATTGACGAAGTTCATTGAAGTAGGACTCTGAAACCTCCTCGTCAATCACGCCATGCCAATCTCCTTCAGCTATCCATAGTCTTTGGACATATTTGCACTTGATCAACCAGTCTTCAGGAAATTTACCCAGATACAAGAAGCAACGTTTTGCAGCTCTAAACCAAAATGTTTTATCATATTCCTCCATTCATGCTCACTCTTCTTTGGCTTGCTTGCTAAAACACCAGCTATGGCTACGATGGCTAGCGGCAAACCATCACATTTCTTAAGGATATCTCGAGACAAGTTCCCAAGCTCGTCTGGACAAGTACGACCAGGAAACACTCTTTTGCAGAACAAGTCGAAGGACTTCTCGTCGGATAGTTTCTCAGGTTTATAGATATTGCCGGGAATATTAGCGTGACAACATTTAGCAACCTTGTTGATTCTTGTCGTTATGATGACTCTACTTCCAAGTTCATTCTTAGTGTAAAACGTGCCTTTTGAATACGAAGCCTCACCAACCTCCTCCACCAAGCATCATTGTGCCATCTACCACAAATACTGTGCCACCAACTTCTTAAGAATTTATTATTATTATTTTGAGTGCTATAAAAAGAGTTGGATTGCTGAGGGAATTGACACACTCAGAGAGAGAGAAAAGAGGAGAGAAATAAGAAAGAGAGACATAAGAGGTAGAGAGGAAAAGAAAATAAAATTTGAGAGTTTTCTTTTAGTGTTATCCTCTTTGAGTAGTGGGAGATATTTGAGTGGTTCCCCTATTTGTAACCTTCTCTTTGATTAGTGAATTTCTCTGTTGTTCGCCGGTGGGCGTAGGTCATCTTGACCAAACCACGTTAAATCCTTGTGTCTTTGTTCTCTTTGTCTTCACTGTTTATCGTGTTGTGTTATTATCCACTTTGTATAGACATCTTTTGTGTGTGAAGCCCCTTGCAACAAATGCTCGGAGCTAAGATCTGTTCACGCGTGATACTATTCACAAGATGCGATGCTTGTTCCATACGATACTATTCACGAGTGATGCTTGTTCATAAATACGATTACCGTTCACGAGTATATTTACTCTTCTAGTGGGCTTCAAGATATCTTCTGCAAAATACAAAGTGAAAAAATTCGATAGGAGAAATAGTTTCAGTTTGTGGAGAGTAAAAATGAGGGCTCTCCTAGTACAACAAGGACTGTTCAAAGTCTAGTCCGGAAAGGACAAGTTGCCAGAATCCATGTCCGATGATGAGAAAGAAAAGCTGGAGATGAAGGCATAGTGCCATCTGACTGTTTGGTGAAGCAGGTCCCTGGAGGTTGCTTAGATGAAGATACTACCGCCGGTCTATGGCTCAAATTAGAGAGCTTGTACATGACGAAATCTCTAACGAATAAGCTCTACTTGAAGCAACGCCTCTTCACCCTTCGCATGAAGAAGGAAGTACGGGATAAAAGACCACTTAGATGAACTTAATATTATTCTTATGGATTTAAAGAATATTGATGTCAAAATCGATGAAGAAGATCAAGCCCTTATCTTGTTATGTTCATTACCTCCTTCCTATGAGAATTTTGTTAATAGCATGTTATACGGTAGAGATACACTTTCTTTAGAGAATGTCAAATCGCCTTACATTAAAAAGAGTTAAAGGCTGAAGCATGCGTGGGAGGTGAGGATCAAGGCTGAAGGCTTGTTAGATCTGAAAAGGGTGTTGGTGGTAGAGGTAAATCTAGAAACATGTCCATATCAAAATCAAGGCCAAGAAAAAATATTGAATGTTATTACTGTCACAAGTTTGGACATATAAAACCTAATTGTCCAGTGCTCAAAATAAAGGATAATTCACAATCGAAGTCTTGGGAGGTGAAACCTTGGTTGCCACATGTGAAGAGAGTCTTCTAGTTCACATGATGTTCTTTCAGTTAGTGTTAATACTCATTCACAAGATGAGTGGGTTCTTGATTCGGTTGTTCCTACCATATGTGTCCGCATTGGGATTGGTTTGTCACATATCAGTCTATTGATGGTGGGAATGTTTTGTTGGGAAATAATATGTCTTGCAAGATTGTTGGTTTCGGGTCAATTAAGATTAGAACATATGATGGTATTGTTAGAACATTGAGTAATGTTCGACATATACCAGAGTTAAAGAAGAACCTCATTTCTTTAGGCACCCTTGACTCAAATGGTTTTAAATTTTCGGTTGAAGGTGGAGTTTTGAGAGTTAGTAAAGGCTCTCTTATTGTAATGAAAGGAAAGAAGATAAATACCCTCTATATCCTTAAAGGCAGTACAGTGACAGGTGCTGCAGCAGTGTCATCCTCAGAGGATTCAGATTCAGACACTACACGTTTGTGGCATATGCGGTTAGGGCATATGAGTGAGAGAGGACTAGATGTATTGAGCAAACAAGGTCTGCTTTGTGATCAGAAAACTAGCAAACTAGACTTTTGTGAGCATTGTGTTTTCGGCAAACACCATAGAATCTCTTTTAGTACCGGTGTTCACAGAACCAAGGGTACTTTAGATTATATCCATTCAGATATTTGGGGTCCCTCTCAGGTTCCATCGAAAGGTGGAGCTTGTTTTCTGCTAACATTAATTGATGATTATTTTAGAAAAATTTGGGTGTATCCTTTGAAGCATAAGAGTAATGTGTTTGCAACTTTCAGGCAATGGAAGGTCATGATTGAGAAGCAAACAGGAAAGAAAGTGAAGCGCCTCAGAACTGACAATGGGATGGAGTTTTGTTCCACAGAGTTTGACCAGTTCTGCAAGAATGAAGGTATTGTGCGTCATAGTACAGTTCAGCATACACACGGCAAAATAGAGTTGCGAAAGGATGAACAGAACACTTTTAGAGAGCTCGGTGCATGCTCTCTAATGCCTAGGTTTGTCAAAACTTGAAGTGAGGTCTAATTTGCTATTTGATAATGATCTCCTTCTGATGAATTGATTTTAAGACTCCAGAAGAGGTATGGTCTGGTGCTCCTGCTAATTACTCTCATTTAAGAGTATTTGGTTGCTCTGCTTATTTTCATGTTAATGATGGTAAGCTTGAACCTAGAGCAAAGAAAGCTATCTTTCTAGGATATGCTACTGGGGTGAAGGGATATAGATTGTGGTGTTCTGATCCTAAATCACCTAAATTTATTATTAGTAGGGATATTACTTTTGATGAGAAATCCATGCTTCACTAGAAAGGAGTTTGTTATTTATACCACAGGTACTAAGGAGTCTAGCAAGCAAGTGGAGCTAGAGAGCTCAGCTTCAAAGGGAGTGCCTGAGGGCGCTCATGTTGAACCAGTTGATACTAGGAAGGTTCAACTTCGATCTCGATACACCACAAGAGCAACGATGCAATATTGCCACCGGAGAACAAAGAGATCCAACCTCCTCAGCGATATCTGGACATGCTTGCTTACGCTTTGAGTATAGCGAGAATCGATTGAGATTCCGAGCCTTCTACCTACAAGGAGACTATTAGTAGACAAGGTGAGGTGCGGTGAATTTGTGCAATGACCAGAAGAGATGGAGTCTCTTCACAAGAACCAAACATGGGAGTTAGTGAAGTCACCTAGGGATAGAAAATTGTTGGTTGTAAATGGGTCTTCAAGAAGAAAGAAGGAGCTCAGTCTGATTACGTAAGATACAAGGCACGCTTGGTAGCTAAAGGTTCTGATCAAACCGAGGGTGTGGACTTCAATGAAGTATTCTCTCCATTTGTAAAACACACCTCAATTCGCGTGTTGCTTGTCATGATTGCTCACTTTAATTTGGAGCTTGAGCAACTTGATGTGAAGACGGCGTTTCTACATGGCGAGCTTGAGGAGCAGATCTTTATGCATCAACCAGAGGGATTTGTTATTGAAGATAAAGAAGATCACGTATGCGGGTTGAAGAAATCTCTTTATGGGTTGAAACAATCCGACAGTGGTATTTGAGATTTGATACTTTCATGTTTGAGCATGGTTACTCTAGGAGTAAATATGATAGTTGTGTTTATCATAAAAGCTCAATGATGGTTCTTTATATATTTGCTATTGTATGTTGATGACATGTTGATTGCAGCTAAAGATATGTCGAAATCAACAAGTTGAAATCTCAACTTAAACATGAGTTTGAGATGAAGGGCTTGGGAGCAAAAGAAAATTTTGGGTATGGAGATCCACAGAACATACGAGAAGGAAGTTTATTTCTATCGCAGCAGTAAATACATCAAGAAGGTGTTGGAGATTTGGCATGCTTGATGCCAAGCTCGAAGACTCGCTGGCTGCTCATTTTCGCGGCATTTATCACCTCGTGACGGAAGAGGAGGCACAAGATACGTCTTGTGTTCCTTATGCTAGTGCGCTTAGAAGTATTATGTATGCTATGGTTTGCACCCGTCCAGATATTTCACATGCAGTCAGTGTTGTGAGTCGGTATATGGATAAGCCTCGAAAGGTCCATTGACGTGTGAAATGGGTACTTAGATATTTGAGAGGATCCGCTAATATTGGTTTATATTTTGGCAGAACACAATTCATGCAGTAATACCTATTCGACCGATTATGCTACGCATTTTGATAAGAGACGATCTCTGACAGGTTACGTATTCATTCTTTCAGGTAGCGCCATTAGTTGAAAGGCGACTCTACAGTCGACGGTTGCTTTGTCTACCATAGAGGCAGAGTATATGGCAGTGACAGAAGCAGTGAAAGAAGCCATTTGGTTGAGAGATTTGGTTGAAGATCTCGACTTACACCAAGGTGTTACTACGGTGTTTTGTGATAGCCAGAGTGCTATACATCTGATAAAATATCAGATGTATCATGAAAGAACCAAACATATAGATGTCAGGTATCATTTTATTAGAGAAATTAAAGTCATCAAGATTGATAAAATTGGTATTGCGAGATAATCCAGATATATGATGACGGCTCGATTACTGCAAGCGCAAGTTCGAGCATTGCCTCAATTGCTTGGAGTTCAAGAAAGCGGAGGTTAAAAGTGAAGGGGCTCACAACAAAGAAGAGTGAAGAAGATCTTCATATTCAAAGTCAAGGTGGAGATTTGTAAACATGCCTTTTGAATAATTAAGCCTCACCAACCTCCTCCACCAAACATCATTGTGCAATCTACCATAAATCTGTGCCACCAACTTCTTAAGAATTTATTATTATTATTTTGAGTGCTATAAAAGAGTTGGATTGCTGAGGGAATTGACACACCTCGCATTGAGAAAGAGGAGAGAAATAAGAAAGAGAGATATAAGAGAGGTAGAGAGGAAAAGAAAATAAAATTTGAGAGTTTTTCTTTTAGTGTTATCCTCTTTGAGAGTTTGGGGAGATATTTGAGTGGTTCCCTCATTTGTAACCTTCTCTTTTGATTAGTGAATTTCTCGTTGTTTCGCCGCGTACGCGAGGTCATACTGACCGAACCACGTTAAATCCTTTTGTCGTTTCTTGTTTTCACCTGTGTTTATCGTTGTGTTATTATCCACTTTGTATATACATCTTTTGTGTCTGTGAAGCCCCCCGCTGCAACACTTAGGAAGTGAAAGTGCTATGCTATACCATGCATTTGATTTCCATAAATCATCGATAACAATTACATACTTCTTATCCTTGAGATGGTCTCTCAGATTCTCGATGAGTTTAGCCATGTCCATCTTCTAGAGGCTGTTCAGAGGAGCAGGGAAGATTTGATGGATCATGTCTCTCAGAAGCTCATCAATGTCGTATTGTTGTGAAACAGTGATCCAAGCCCGGCATTGGAAGAGCCCACAGGTCATAGCCCGGCTCTCATAGGCTTTCCTCGCCACAGTGGTCTTGCCAATCCAACACCACCAACGATAGCGATCAAACCGAGTCGAGGCTCGTTCTCATCCAGTAACCACCCGAGGAGCTTCTTCTTAGGCTCCTTGATGCCCACAAGCTCCAATTCCACGGCAAAAGGTGCAGCCACCTGAGGCTCAGGTTCTGCAACTTTGTACTCAGAACTCAATGCTTTATTAAGTTCAGTGATTCGATAACGTAACCTCCTCTTGCTCACCTCTTCAACTTTGGCTTTCAAACTTTTTATCTGCACCGCAAGGCGATGGCGATCCCAAATCCATCTAGACCAGTGATTTGGATGACAGAAGTTAGAAACGAAACCTTGATCGAAAGAGAGACTTCATCAATACAGTCCTCAATTGCATAGGCCCAACTCTCTCACTTGTATCACCCAGGCTCGAGCTGCCTCATTGACGTCCTGGATCTCTTCAGCTCTCCTGAGGAATGCATTCATGATCTGTAGCTCATTTTTTATGAAGTTGATCTCGTACAGATGGTCTACAAGCCTGTCCAGCAGTTTCTGGACCGTCTTTATGGCCAAGCTCACAGCAATCTCCGCCATCTTTCTTCTTTCTTTCTCTCAGTACTCTGCACAAGCTACAAGCTTTCAAAGTTGGTTTGAGCTCGACTAGGCGACTACAGGCTGTTTTAAACATAAAACTAGTTAAACTAATCGTAGTCAGCTATTCTGATTAAGTCATCTAACCCGAAGGTTTGAATCTTTCTCTAGTGGACAGTATTAATTAGTTTCTGTTGATCATAGACTTCCACATGATGAATAGAATATATATCTACAAAAAAAAGACTTCCAAAGTCATCTACACAGATCACTATAAAACAAAATGTGCACGCAAGAATGCACTGGTGAAGCGACCCAGTCGTGTTTGGATGCACCATACTCTCACTGGATTTCTGACTTCTTAGAGGATGAGCACTCACAAGTACAACATGCAATGGAATGAACACAATTGGGCAGCAAACAAAACTAACTACTAGAAAGACTTGACTCTTAACTAAAGGCTGTCCCAACGCATAATCAGTTAATCTAATCAAACTCAACCCTGATCGAGACATCTAATCACGCAGCTCACTAGTGGGCAAGATATCAACTATTTCACCTCTTCTATATAATCTGGAACACTTGTAAGGACCATCAATTAATTTCAGTCGGTTGTCATAATACGCTAGCTAGAGTAGCAGAGTGCATTGACAAATGGTATTTGATCAGAAATTCTACATTCTTCAACTACTTGAGTGAACCAGGAAATTATGTTCATTGATCAGAATTTTAAACGTTAATAGAATTTCAACAGTCACTTATTTGGTTATTTTCATAATTCGGGGCACCAGACATACATAAATCACTGAAGTGGATATAAGTACATACATTTAATCTGTAGTTACAGAGATGACAAGCTAACCAATGGAGATGACTCAAGTCCAGGCATCACTCCTACTACAATGCTAGCTCTTAGGAGTCTGAAATTGGGATTATAATCTGTTCAGCTAACTCATGTCTTCATAATCTACTGAGGCTCCCACCATCTATATCCAACATTGTAGGATCATCTAATAAAGTGAGTGCATATTTTCAATAAGTTAAGTACATATCTTTTGTTTAGAAAATTGCAGCAAACGGTACAACACATTTGGAAGTCATATATTCATGTGTGTTGGAAGTCATATATTCATCTTTATGTAAGTTGCTTGTCATATTCTAAGCCAAATGACTGTAAACCTTTTGTCTGGAAGATGATCTAGAATATTCTTGGTCACATTGACACTAAGAAGAGAAATATGTTGACCCTAGACAGCTTTAAATAATCCTGTTTCACACTTTAACATAAATGTTCGGCACAGCAGAATGCACAAAGAAGATTCGTATGATAAAGCAGAAAAATGTACGAAGGAGATCTCATTCTGTCGTTCTTCATCTTAACAATTATATCTACGCACAGTCCTCGGATGATTGATCATTTGCACCAATAAGTCAGTGCTATACTCAAAACAATGTTGTTAAGCATCTGGTGGCAGACCATAAAATGAAGGGGTAAAAATTAAAAAAAATTAAAAAAAAGCCGAACAGCACCTTCCAAATAAAATCTATGGAAATTATACAGATCTACATAAAACATGCAAAAAAATGACAAAGGGAGAGAGCAGCAACAGCAAAAAGTATTTCCAGAAGTTCAAGGTCTCACGAATATCTCAGTTACAAGATCGGATGATATGTGATTTTTGTGAAAGAATTCAGAAAGATGGTAACTAATTATAGAAACAACCAATAGTTTATGTAATACAATGATCATGCATACATTGCAGATCCAAATCAAATTTCTCACCGGTGGGAGAGCTCGAAGACCAACGCGAATATTTCCTACCCAGAACTGTTACCTGTTGGCAAAATTATGATACTACAGTCAATTCACTATAATCTCAGCAAACGAAAAGCACAGTGCTTCAAAAAAAAACTTCCATGAAAAAGGTAAAATTATTCATAATATTAGGATTCTAGATTAAAGGGCCGCTAACTTTTATTGTCCTTTCTCTGCATTGCCGGATATCTAACCCTTAAAAATTTGGGGAAATTGGTAAAAAAAATTAGGGATTTTATTAAATTCAAGATTGAATTCTTTGTTGTCCCTGTAAAATTGCCAATTTGATGCTCTTTAAAATCCTATTTCGAAAAAAGTAATCGACATCATCGGCATTGCGTGTGTATCAGCTTGTACGTGAAACAATCATGAATCTAGGTTTTCAGTCAACGCTAAAACTTGAAGAAATATTAAAAAGCATGTAGAACTTAAATCAAGAGAAATTAAAAAGGAAAGAGGAGAGAATCCACTTATATCTTAGAGTTATATAAAGTTTGTTCTTAATACTCTCAATTATGTAAACGCGAGTATTTCTTCTTGAAAATTCTCATGTGACACTCACATGCTAATTTTTAGCATATTTTAATTATTAATATTTGTTAAGTTTACTGTTAAATCAATCAAAACTCTATTTTAAAATAGAAATTTGGTGGATTTAAAATAGATTTACGGTCGTTTTAAAAGTAAATTTAACAAAAAAATAAGAGTTACTTTAGGTAGGGATCCTTGGGGGGTTAAAAATGAAACTTTGCAGAGTTATGTGAGACAGATGCCCAAAGTTTAGGGGGTTTGCATGGAAAAAAGTTTAGGGGACGTTTCTGAAACCCTCCAAAGTTTGAGCAGTTTTGTGAAATTTATCCTAAAAACAGGCTCAGTAAAAAAAAAGTTTCGAGCTCTACAAAGAGAACCTCCATTTGCGAGAAGAAGATAAAACCCTAATCTTCGCTTATCAAATCCCTATTTCGCCATGGACGAGGCTCAAGAGATCCTTCTGAACTCTCTTCAGAGCACGGGAATCTCTCTCCCATCGAATCTCTCTTCAATTAAAGACCTGACCCCAGATTCTCTCGTCTCAATCTGCGCCCAACTTTTGACTCTGATCGATGATTCGTCTTCCTCTTTCCCAACCTCTCTTCCTTCGTCAATGGCGGACAAGTTCAAGATTTGCGAGGATTTGGCTTCTGCCGTCAAAGGTTTAGGATATAGAGAACCCCTCAGCTTCCATCAGGTACCCATCTTTTCTTTTTTACATTGTTATGATCAAAGTTTGTAATTTTTTTATATTTATGGAAAATAAGGACCCACTGCTGTCAAAAATTCATAAACATGCACAGTATTTTTCATTATTTTACTTAAATATCTCACCTTTATTTACTGGAAGAACATGCATAAGCTAAATACCCGAAAACATAGGTTTGAATTTAGAAATTTGGTAGCAAGCACATAATTTGATGAACAGGGATACCACCTTTTTCCACTTTAGTTGATTTACTTCTTCTCCTTGTTTTGGCTTGTTCTCTAATTTCTTCTGCACTTAGCCAGTTTTAGCACTCGGTTAAAAACCGAATAATCGACTGTTCGACATGTGTTTCTCTAATAATTGAGAACTATATGCTATGTTATGACTAGTCCCTTCGTCGGTCTGCACATGAATAGAAGAATTTTATTGATTGTTGATCATATCTGTGGTGCTTTAAGATGTTGGTTTTGAAACTTTGTTTACGTTCTGTCTTAATTCACACAAAAAGTTGAGATCATTGAAATAAATTGATTATTAGAATATCTTGTGCTGTTTTATGTCTTTGTTCTTGAAACTCACTTGTTCATTAGGTGAAGTGAATCATTCAAATAGATGACTTTCAGTTTGGTATGTGTACTGATTTTACATTACTTTTCTCATAACTATCTTGTAGTCCCTATCCTTCTGAATCTGGTTACCATTTTCATAATTGTTCTATTAACGTTCTTAGAAGCAGAATATATATGTTGATTCCGGCAGTTCCTGTATCCATCGGACGAGGACTCAAGTAAGTTGGTGAGATTCCTGGTTGGGAAGCTCTCTGAATCATCTGAAGATAGAAAAGGTACTGATAATATTGCAAGAGAACCTAATTTGGTTCTTAAAGAAGATACGGGAGATAGTGATAAAGCTGCAGCAAATCAACCAAATGAAAGGGCTGATGGAGAACATGTCTGCCAGATAGAAAACATGTTTGCTGTTGAACCTGAAGATAAGTTGGCTTTGCTGAAAGTACGACTATCCAAGGTAATCATATTGAAATAATGTTAAGTAATATTTTCAATTGAAACGCTCTCTTTACCGACTGATTATTTTCTGTACATTATGTTTGGTGTCACAAAATCTTTCTTTTTTCTGGGTGTTTTGAGGGTATGAGTTTAATGATTATTAGTACTGAATCTTGATCAATTTTACAGACTCCTATAGTGTTTGTTACCATCTTATTATGATTATCTTTTGCAACCGTAAATATTTCTTGCAATCTTTCTTAGTGACTTTTAATTTGCCCAAGATGACTGATGAGTGTGTTATGCACTTCTTGTCCAATGGTGTTTCAATGTCTCATTTGTTTTTCGCTTGTATCGCCTCTGATCTTGAATTTACATGTTTTTATGTTATCTAATGGTGAGCTATTACATGGTTTTAGTTTTCATATTGTATAGCCATTGTGAACATGCCCATGATAATTTTCTGTGGGGGTTTCAATGCTCCATAATGTCAAATTCTGCATGGTAGAAATGTTTTCTGATCAACAGATCTTTATGATTGGATGCCTGTTATCTCATTGTATGCAGTTAAGAGATGGAGTGAAGAACTTACAAAGTCAAGAAAAGATGTTGATAGAGGCAAAACATGTGAAGGCCTTGGAATTTCAGAAACTAGAACATGATTATGAGATATTGAAAGCAGCTGTTGACATGGCATTTGATGATCAACTTGATGCGGGATATTTTATCAGACAGCTCAACGAACAAGTGGAGTCAAGGAGAAGTAATATTAAGGAACTGGAGTCACAATGGTAGAATATACGATACCGAACCCTAGTAATCAGTATATCTGAAGCATTATGTTAAAGTTGCTCTATGTTGCAGGAATTGTCTTAAACAAACAGTGGAAGAAAGAAAGATGACTCATGGGCTATCATCTCATATCCTAGAACCTGGAAAACTAAATCAGTTGAAAGAAATTGAGCAAGAAACTGAAGCAACAATATCTGAAATAAACAGACGGTAAACTTCATTAACATGACTGCTATATTGGCATTTACTATAATTACCTTGCTGCTATCTTGGGATTAATTTATGAGTATGCACAATTGTAATTACGTCCTTGGAAATAATTCATGATTACGTTTCTGCATGGTTAAAGAATTATATTGTTTATGTTTATTTTAGAGAATTGGAATGCTCCGCACTTCTTGCCGAGCTTCAGAAGCGGCCTAAACTTCCCCCGAGAAAATCTTACATTCAACGCATAACTGAGATTACAAAGAACAGCTGGAAACAAGATGCTGATATTGATAGAATCCTGAAAGAAACTCGAGAGCTTAAGTTGGAGAGTAATTCTGTTCGAGAGCGCCTTGATAGAACTTATATGGTGGTTGATGAAACTGTATTCAGGTATTAATTCCTAAGGTTCCAGCTTGATTTTTCCCCATTACAAAAAGTAGATATTATTTTCATATTCCTTGACTGTATTGATGCATGTGATCGTTCATGTAAATTCTACGATATAAAGTAAGGGGCAAATTCGGTCCCTTGTTTAATTCTGAAATTGGACTAGAGGCCATTTAACCAAATGATTTATTGAACATACCCTCCATTCTGTTTATATTTGCCGTAGCCTCCGATGTCCTTTTCAAAGACCAAAATGTCCTAAGGGGCCACACCAAATTTTCAGAAATGAGGGGCCTAAACCAAATTTATGTCTTTTATTATATAATTTACTCAAGAGATAGAAATAAAATTCTCGCACCTAGGGGTGCAACGAATAGGGATTTATCTGATCTACAACTTTATCAGTTATGGAAGCTGGCACGGATACTAAAGTTTGCAACCAGGTGATATGAACATGGGTTTTCATTTTTTTGGGTCGGATATATATACAAATGCTAACCCTTTTCGATACGATACTGATATCTGGATTTTAATAAAAATTATTGCAAACACAGGTTTTGTCTCAGCTTTTAACTTAACTACTTTAAGTGTTTCTCTTTTCACCCAAACCCAAAACCCAACTCAAACCCCATAAAACCCAAGTGAAAACACCTAGGTCCCCACCCCGCGATTCACAAATTGTGAGAACGTCTCCTCACGAGCTCACCAAACCCACGAACAACAACCGAGCGGCTGACACCCTAACTAAACTTCTGCGCATTTTGTCAAAGACAAGATGACAGTCCAATCGATGATGACAATGTGACCTCCTCCATCGAAGCACTAATTTCTTTCCCCAAATTGTTAAAAAAAACCCATCGACTGTGCGTCAAAGAGATATAATCACCTCCTCCGCCAACAATGGACAATAGCAAGATTGTTCGCTTTCAGGTAATAGCTCTCTTTCAGCAATTGTGAAGTGATAATAATCAATAGATAACCTAATTTGTGAAAAACTAGCTGGTTTTTTTATTTATTAAAATGAATATTGGCTTAGTGTATACAATGTGACTTTTTATTATGTTTTAGCAGTTGGTTAAATAAAAATCATGTTTGATCCTTCCCTTTAGCAAGCTTCAAATGAAATAGTTGTTGAAGAACCTTCTAGCAAAATTAATGAAATATCTAGAATAAAAAGTTAAACATCAGAAATATGGTTGAATTTTGATAGAGTTAATAAAACCTGACAGAAAATAGTTGGTGGAGAAGAGTCTGTAATAAAAAACAAAGAGAAGTGAAATGTAAACATTGCTTATTTGAATGTGACGGACGTAGTTGCAATGGTACTGCACACATTAGAAATCACAGTTTAAAATGCCCTAAAGGGAAGAAATCTGATATTTGGGAATATAGTTGATTCAAGCAATTATTAGAAAAGAAGAGGGAACTTAACTTAGTAATTCACAATTTGATAATGAGAGAATCCAAATTTTGCTTGCGAAAGAGATAATAGTCTACGTCTATCCATTAACATAGTCATACGATTGCGGGTCAGATAAATCCGATCAGTTTGCACTCTACTAGTTAATAAAATATATTACTTAAAAATCTTGAGAGGGGCATGAAGAGAGAGAGGGGAAGATTCATGGAGAGGCAGGAGATGGAGGGAGAGAATCATGTTTCTTGCTGGATTTGTTCTCAATCATACAATAAATGTCAAAACATTATTTAGGCCCCTCATTTTTTGAAATTTAGTATGTTTTCTTTGGACATTTTGGTCTTTCCAAAAGCATAGTGGCTGGACTAAATAAAAAAGATCTGTAAGTCTTTACTAATTATAAGTTCAAAGGAGAGTTTTAAAGACTATGAGCTAGGTATGTGATTTTAGTGATATATCTCAGGCTAAAATACAAGAGTTAACCGAAACCTGATCCAACCAAGGTCTTGTTTCTAGTTTGATTCTGTTCTGCAGTTATGCCCAATATTATTGAAAACAACTGTTGTCCTTAGTCATCCAGTTCAATTGACTCTTCAAACTACTGAACAACAGATTAATGAGATACTCATCAAGATTCCTTTGCATAATAGAGCTCCCATAATCTAAAATTTCTTTAGTGGCAAAACATAAATTTTTTGACAAGAGTATTGGTAATGAGAACTGATATTTTAAAACGAGGAAATTTGCTCTTTTCTTCTATCCTGAAAGCATTGAAATCTTGAAATTGTTTGGCGAGTGCAATTACTCATTTAATTTTCAGGGAAGCTAAGAAGGACGCAATGGGACGACAGGTATAATTTGTTCAACATATTTGTTCAACATATTCATGTCCTCATACTCCACAGAGGCTCACTCCATTTATGTCCAATGTTGTAGGATCCTTCAATAAAATGAATGCATAATTTTCCATAAATTAAGGGCTTTTTTTTTTTGGTTAAAGATTACAATTTGTTCAACATATTCATGTCCTCATACTCCACAGAGGTTCACTCCATAAATTAAGGACATTTTTGGAAGGCCTATTGTCATCTTTATGTAAATTGCTTGGATCAGATTCAAGCTAGAAGAGAAACAGGTTGAAACTAAGACAGACTAAATAATCTTGTTTTACACATGAACATAAATGTTCACAAAGCAGAAAAAATGCACGAAGGAGACTCATTTAACATAGAGAAAAAAGGTACAGAATTATTCTAAGCGGAAACTCTGCAGCTGTCCAAATCTAGCACCCACAGCAGCCTTATTGAGCTAAAAACACACGTACCTTTCCCACCTGTGAAGAGGGAGCGATCTGATATGGGTTAGGCTCAAGCCTATTCGTTGTTGATACTGCTTCCCATGGATTGAGAGACGCCGAATGATATCCTATGGTATCCATGTTTCATCCGTTTCAAGAACTGTTACAAAATTATCCTCGATCAATTTGGATACAATCAGTTCTAACATAACATCACGTACCCTGAAATCTCTTACCTTGCCATCAACATTGAATGATGATGGAATGATCATGTACTGATTGGTAAGTTCGTTGAAGTAGGATTCTGCAACCTCCGCGTCGGTCACGCCATGCCAATCTCCTTCAGCTATCCGTAGTCTTTGGACATATTTGCACTTGATCAACCAGTCTTCAGGAAATTTACTCAGATAGGAGAAGCAACGTTTGACACCATTAGGTAGATCATTATAGCTAAGGATAAGTATTTGTGTCACTCCCTCTATATCTGTGTTGTTTTGCAGCTCTAAACCAAAATATTTTATCATATTCCTCCATTCATGCTCACTCTTCTTTGGCTTGCTTGCTAAAACACCAGCTACGGCTATGATAGCTAGGGGCAAGCCATCACATTTCTTAAGGATATCTCGAGACACGTTCTCAAGCTCGTCTGGACAAGTACGACCAGGAAACACTCTTTTACAGAACAAGTCGAAGGACTTCTCGTCGGATAGTTTCTCAGGTTTATAGATATTGCCGGGAATATTAGCGGCAAAACATAATAGAGCTCCCATAATCTAAAATTTCTTTAGTGGCAAAACATAAAATTTTTGGACAGAGTATTGGTAATGAGAACTGATATTTTAGAAACGAGGGAAATTTGCTCTTTTCTTCTATCCTGAAAACATTGAAATCTTGAAATTGTTTGGCAAGTGCAATTACTCATTTATTTTTCAGGGAAGCTAAGAAGGACGCAATGGGGCGACAGGTATATAGGCTTCTAACCAGCATCCATGATAGCTTTGAACAGATATCAGAGAAGATTATGGCCACGGACAGAGCTCGAAGAGAAGCTGCAGAACTAGAGGCAAAGCTTGCAGCCCTCTCTTCTCGTAGCTTTGGCATCGATAAACTACAATCAGATCTTGATTCCATCAGGAAGGAGAATGAGTTACTTGAGCAGCAGTTTCATCAAGATTGACAGTTTAACTGGTTCAGAGTTCAGCTAGTATGATGAACTCATCTTGATTTGATATTTCTGTAAATTGTTGTCCAAATTAGTCAATCCGTGCTTTAATCTGTTAAAAGGAAACTGGAAGCTGATGTTTTCAATCGGTTCAAAACATTTGTAACAGTAAGGAGTATACTGTACATTTCCATTTGTGAAGTTTCTAGCTAGAAAGAAGACAGAAAGTCATATGTATGATTCTGTAACACAAGCAGGGAGTGCTTATTTAAATGTGTCGATTACTATAGTTTTCGCTTTGGGTCTGAATAGAAGAGTTGGATTAGAGAGTATCATGATTATATCCAGATAGAGTTGTACGTAATAATACTGTTGTTGCAAGAAAATCGAGTTGTGATTGTGTATGCAAGTTTGTGACAGTTCAAAATATAAGTCCTTAAGCATTCGGTAATCTCGGTGATGCTGGATTAAGAGCACTTACAAAGAAGTTATAGGACAAAGTTTCCAGAGAAAAGGTCTTGTGAGCCTAATTTTTCTTCATGAGGTCTCTCGGGAAAAAGTTTTTCAACTTTTTTTTTTCTTTTTTCCCGATGAGAATCCATGAATAGACTTCACTGATTCTTCTTGGAAACAAATTCAGTGTATTTTCTTCCTCCAATGAGTTTATTCTTTGTCGCAGGATGCAAGATCGTGAATTGCTTTTCTTGGTAAGGAGAAAATGGAGTCATTCGCCACCTCTATTTCAGCTCCAAGAATTCTTAGCTCCTTCAGCCACTCTCTTGTAGTTCCTTTTCTTTCGATATTTCGTTGTTCGCAAGGTATTTCCAAGTTTGGAAATTTGTACTTGCCAAAGTTCTCAACCCGAGAAATTTTCGATTTGAGTTACATTTGGCAATCATTTTTTCCCCCATCATGGAACATTCGCATTACCTTTTGTTAGCATAGGTATGCTTATTAATATAGAAGTCAATATTTGATCGATATATTATGAGAATAATACTTTTCCACTCAACTTCACTATTTTGTAGTTGAGAGGAACAACATGAACTGGAGAGGACAAGGATGGATTTTCTGGGATCTTCACAAAGGTTTCAAACTTTCCTTCCAAGTAAATAAACGCATTTTCTTGTTAAATAATACAACTTACATTTTAAATTATGAAAAAGCTAAAATTAACGTCTAAATCAACTCCGTTGTAGTCTAGTTGGTTAGGATACTCGGCTCTCACCCGAGAGACCCGGGTTCAAGTCCCGGCAACGGAATCTTTTGCCCCTTTTGTTAGTTTAGTAGAACACTTGATCATCGCATGACCATTTTTATGATAAATTATCATTGTACTTTTTAAAATGCTTGTGATTTACAAAATACTATACATAAAAATAATGACCGTATAGGAAAATTAATAATTATGCTATGTTTTCCCCCTTCTTACTTGCCCCAAACTAGTGTGTAGTCTATACATAAAAATATTGACAGTGTAGGAAAATTAATAATTATATGCAATGTTTTTCCCCCTTCTTACTTGCTCCAAACCAGAGTGTAGCCTATACATAAAAATACTGACCGTATAGGAAAATTAATAATTATGCAATGTTTTCCCCTTCTTACTCGCTTCAAATCAGAGTGTAGTCTATTGTTATCCTTAAAAGTTTCGCTTAGGGTTTGGATTTGTGCACATAATTTAGTTCTATCATTTGGGTCTATAAGGTCCTGCTACGCACTGAGGATAATTCGAACGGTTAGAAAGTTTCAATATAACTCTTCACGGTTTTGGATTCAATTCCTAGCTAAGTTATAAAAAACAAATTAATAATAAGGTCATGCTACCTATACATTCAGCTAGTTAACCAGACTATCTAGTTATTGCTCCTCACGTGGGCCCCAAAACGAAAAGAGAGTCAATTTAAAATTCAACTCTAAGACCTAGAACACCCATGTCACCTCTCATATGGACCCAAAACGAAAAGAGAGTCAGTCTAAAAGTCAACTCTAAGACCTACAACAACCATGCCGCCAAAAGGCGGTGATCTGCTATGAAGTGTGGGTTAACCTCAGCTCGAGTGAGCCCGTCTCCGCCAGCCGGATTTGGCATCGGCATAGATCGTCCTGTCAAGAAGATCGAATCATGTGATATTACTACTACCCATGTTAGATGATATTAATTGATAACTAATTTCTTTGATTGACAACTAATGCAAACGCCTCTAGGGGTGTTTGGCAATTTGAAAGTGAATTGAAGATGTGTGAGTTACTATTTTTTTGTAAATGACTTTTACATCCATGTCAGCATGCAAGCGAAATACATTGTTTGTTTGAAAAACGAAATTATTGTTGAAAGTGTAAAGTGAGATGGTGTAGCAAAATAGGATTAATTGGTAAATATAGTTAAAATTATTTTATTAAGATTGGTTACCATTTTTATTAATTTAGTATGAGTTCACTACTTTTTTAGGGGAAGTAAAAATTGTATTAAATTGTATGTGGCGACTTTATTGCATTTCACTTTCGTAACTACTTACATGCAAACAAACACTTAAAATGTTAAAAATAAGTTATTCTCTCACTTTTATCTTTTACTTGCATGCAAACAAACACCCCCCTAATCAAAGCATAGTTAGTGTTGTATCACAGAAATGACTAAGTGTTAATCCCACTCCAGAAGTCGACACGTGTCCCGAGTTAACTATGCACCAAATCGACTCAGCCCTATGCAGGACGAGTCAAATAACGTCATCACTCCACCCTTCCCAAGAAGGGCCGAGTCGAAGGCCCTCACTCGGACCATGCTGTTAAGGCCGACTCCACGCCTCTTCATTTTATAAGACTGAGTCGAAAAGTTCTCAATCCAAAATGGCCGAATCAAAAGGCGTCTTTTATCGACCCTCTGGTAAAGTCGAAATGAAAGGCGGTCATTCTCGAACCCCTCGCGACAGCCGATCACCATCATATTAAATGCACGACGGAGTCATCATTACAACCATTCCGAAAGTCTTAATGATTCATCGGACCTCGTCAACACCGTACTTCCACTGTCACCATCGCATTAATCATAAAGGTGACTCATACCACCCGCAGCCGATACCTGTAAAGTATCAGCCGAATAAGCTGACTGCTTGAACTCGGCCGAAGTTACACAATTGCCCTCTTGGATCTGTTATAAATAGGTGCACTGCCTACTGCATGGAGGTACACAATCTTTTGCAATATAACACACAACAATCATATTTTTCTCATCCACTTAAGATCAATACTGACTTGACCGTCGGAGGAACCCCGTAGAACCCAACTCCGACCCTCTTACATATTGTTTGTGTGCGGGATCGAATCCTCTGCTCAATAATCAACCATCAAAGAAGATTGAGGAACCCTAAAACTCTTCATAATCCACACTAAAATTTCATGTTTAATGTCTGACATCAACATTTAGTATACACACCGTAGAAACTTTCTAGGCCAACAAGATTGTGACATGCGGACTTCTTGCTATTCAAGAAAAGCTACATAACTACTTCAGTCCGCACGGTGGCGACACATGTAGCTTGTTTATACCTGATTTGCTCGTGCAAATCTCTGTAAATAAAGCATCTAATGCACAAGTAAAGAGAGATACACGATCATTTTCATCAAGAGGTTAGCTTCGGTATCACAGGGCGGCGGTGAACAACCATCACCGTCACTCTAATACTTTTTATGTATTATTCTCAGATAATCAGCCAACTAAACTCACCGTCGATCAAAAGAGGCGATTGAGGACCCCCAATCTTTGAATCCAGTCGTCAAGAGCGCATTGACTCATGTACTCTCAGCATAAACAATGTATAATTGTACTTCATCAATCATATTCGCGGAGGACATGCTTTGTAGATGAACTTTGTAACATATAAGTAAAAACTCATTTTATGGAGTATTTGTTTGAAGGAAAAGTGTAATCTTCGGAGCGAATGAGAAAAGACGATATATCAGAAAACCCTCCTTAACTTTGGACAATCATCGGAAAACCGTCCTTAACTTTCAAAATATCAGAAAAACCCCATTAAGTATTGGGATTATCACAAAACCCTCCTCTAACTTTTAGATTTTATCAAAAAACCCCCCTTTAACTTTTAGATTTTATCGGAAAAACCCCTTAAATTAGGGGGGTTTTCTGATAAAATCTCAAAGTTAAGGGGTTTTGATAATCATCCAAAGTTAAGGGGGTTTTCTAATATTTTCAAAGTTAAGGGGTTTTGATAATCATCCAAAGTTAAGGGGGGTTTTTATGATATTTAGCCAATGAGAAAACATCAAAACTATGAGAAGTTTCACGAAATTTATATGACATGTAATAGCTCACATGTTACATAACTACTTCCTTGAGCTTTGATGTAGGCTGGGCCTCTGGGCCAGGAGCCAGATGTCTTAGTACTAATATAGATTTATCCTTAGCCACATTACATTTAGCTCGTTGACCAAGCTTGGGTTAGGTCAAGATCCCCACACTTCAATCAAGTTTCCAAAAAAGTGAAAAACAAATGGTATAATTCCACAGGAACCCGGTTTATGCTTTAGGCGTGCAATTTCCACAAAAACGCGTCCTGTATTTCATTGAAAATTCTCTCATGATAAGCCTTCTATTTTCAGTCACGTGATAATGAGCCATATAATTGCACCCATCATACATAGTGTCCCGGTCTCAACCATATAATGAATCTGCGAGCCCAAGTGCCCAATCTTATGATTTTCTTATCATTTTTTGTCTATAACCCCCAAAATTTAAAATATTTGCATATTTAAATATGCATATTTGCTAATTTGCTCCCACATTCTCCTACATTAGATTTTTATCTTCATATCGTCTAGCATTAATAACATTCATAATACAAAGCAACATGCATATTAGGGGGTTTTATACATGCGAAACATCCTTAAAGAAGTAATGCAAATTTGGCTTTTTTTCTAACGGGTGCACATGAGCATTAGTTAGGGGGATGAGAGTGAATAAAGTGGTGAGAAAGAGAGTGCAAATCAGGAGAATCCACTTGCTATGTATTACCCCTCTCATTTATTAACGAGTGTCCATGGGCACACGTTAAAAAAAACCGTATCAAAAAGTAAGGGTAGCAAATATTAAGAATCATGGTCAATTTGCAAATAAATTAGATTTGTAAGGTTGTATTTATTTAGGTACAATAATAATAAGGAAGCAAACCAAACAGAACAACACTGCATCTTCTCTCTCTACATGTCCACAGAGTGGGACAACTTTCTCTCTCCAGTGTTCCTTTCTTGTGCTTGTATATATATATAAAACTAATTCAAAACCCCCAAAATTTCCCCCATTTCGCCCTAATTCTTAAATTATTACCCTTTTGCGCCTACCTCTCTCTCTCTCTCTCTCTCTCTCTCTCTCCCCTTTGCAAATATGAGCGGGTCTTCTTCTTCTTCTAGGGTTTCGATCCCCAACGGCCTTCGCAAGACGATCCAGAACTTGAAGGAGATCGCCAAGAATCACAGCGACGATGAGATTTACGCAATGCTCAGGGAGTGCTCCATGGATCCCAACGAGACAGCTCAAAAGCTCCTCCTCCAAGGTCAAAATCGAACCCTTTTGCTTAGATTGATTTGGATTTTGTGGTGTTTTCCCTTTGTTTTGGGGAGTGATTTAGGGCTTAAAGATCGCGTCTTTAGGTGACGAGCTTTAAGGGTTTATGCTGCTGTCATTAGATCCGTTTGTTTTTTGATCTGTTCTTTAGATTTAGACTTAGATTTATGTGCTTCTGTTAGTCTATCTGATTTGGTACTCAAACCTTATTGGGGGTTAAGATGCCCTCAAATTTAATATTTAATTGTTGTAGCTGCAACAGGTTCTCTATAATCTATGCCCTGAAAGTGTGAATATAATAATGCATAATTATCCTCCTTAGAAGGGGGAAAAAAAGGCTTTTCTGCCTAATCAAAATGCGTTTTTGATACTCCCAAGTGTTTCACTTCGTGATTCTTATTGATTCTCGTCATTGGCTATTGACGGGTTTATGCTGTTTTGTTAGTTCGTGGTGTTTTTGCTATGTTATTAGATTGTAACTGGCTAACACCTTTAGAATATGAATAAATCAAGTTTCTGTTGAAATAGTTGGTATATATAATGTTTTGTGTGTAAAGAGTGAGAAATTTATTTTGATAAGAACACCCTTTTAGTTAATTTATATATGGCCCATCATTTCTGATTTTAGGGTTATTCTTCTCGTGTTTATGTTCATGTTACATAGTCATATGTTGGGCTTTGGTAGGTTTCCTTGTTAACACATTAGCTCAATATGCGGTCGACGATTTCTTTACTGCTGTTTGTTTTCATTTGAAATCGGATATTCTATTATTAAAGATGAGATGATCTCTTGTTCCATAATATTCCTTGTTCTATTTTCTTTTCACAACAATGACTTATAGAAACAACTAATTCCATACTGACTGCATGTCAATCTAGTTTCTATGGCCAATAGCTCACTTGCACTTTTGATGAATGGTGCCACTTGGGTGAGATTCAGTGATTTTAACCAAAGTATGCCTTCTTCCATTGTTATATTGTGATTGGGTGACCAAAGTTGAGTCTGGATTGCCATTTTCTTGATGCTTTTCGCTCATCATGTTATCTCTATTTTTTCTGTCTTTCCTTCTCGGTTGGCTTACATGTCTTGAGGACCACATTATTTCACCACTATGTGAAAAATCCTATGGAAAATACTTGTTTGTTCCGCTGTTTCACAAGAGTTTCATTATGTAACCATCTTCTTGTTGATTTTGTTTTCCCCACTCTTTTATCTGATGGGATTTACCCATTGTTTTAACAAGCGGTCTGGGCCCTGCCTAGGCAGCAACTTCTGCCTATGCGGTACCTATGCAACCCGCCCAAGTGTTTGGGGTGCCTAGGCGAGCATGAGCTGCTTATGCAGACTACCACACATCAAAATGGGGTATATTGCCTTCTTGAGCATAGTAATGGACAAAGAGAAAGGGTCAGGTTAAAATGGATCAGATCAAGACTCGATATCCAAGTACACTTAGGTAAAATGGCAAGGGTCAGATTTTGAATCTTCAAAAAGAGTCCTCCCTGTCTCGGTGCTAAAAGAAAACCTATGTTCCGCTTAAGCACCCAACTAGGCACTGGGCTCTAGGTCCGATGCCCAAAAGCATTCAACGCTTTTTAGAATATTGGATTTACCCTAATGCATGGGAACTTTCATGACTATAAATTAATAAGTGCTTAAAAACAACAATTAGTTTGAATTGAATTGTTGTAACCAATCTGTCATGTTGAGTATCTTGAGTTGATTTATTGAAGTATGTTAATCGGCTAAAAGTTGTCAGTAATTTTACAACAGCTGTTTGCCTGATTACTGCACTTATTAATGTTTCCAGAGCTAATTGATCCCGTTCTCTTGTACTGGAACTTTACATGCTTAGTTACAACATGGTAATAAGTCTATTAACTTACTCTCTCTACCTTGTCAAAAAATGGTAGCGGAATATGTGGTGTCAGCTTGTTGCTGCATGATAGACAAGTTAACCCTTTGTTCTATTATGTTTCTCATATATATTTTGAGTGATTGGGCATTGCACATGGTTAGGCTTATCCACACGGTTAAATTATCCAATTTCCAGTGTTTTTTCTTTCTTGTATCTGGGAATTTACAATTTAAGTAGGAATTTCGGAAGCATGAAATCTGTACTTAGACATCTGTTTTAAATTTTTATTCCACAATTTGTAGTTTACTCTACCTATTGACTGTGTTTCAGATCCGTTTCATGAGGTGAAAAGGAAGCGTGACAAGAAAAAAGAGGTAATACTCTTTTCTCCTACTCTCATATGTCGAACAGTCGAAAGCTCAAACTTCTTTTTTATTTGTTTTATGTCACATGATCTCTGCTGATTAAGATAGCGTGAAACTTCCAGAAAAATCAGTTCTAGGTTGTCAGTAACAATATGTGAAAACACCATAATTTTACTGAAGTTATGGGTTAGTTTACTGTTTATAACTGATGTTCAATCCATGTTGAATGAGAAGTAACCTTATTTTCATTTAAATTTAAAATATTTATGATTCATTATGGGCCGTATCCTTGATTCTCCATGACTAGTAGCTATCATGGTTTTGTGGTCAAACTTAGAAAGATTACCAAGTGAGGCCTGAGAAATAAGAATAACATGAAGAGCTTCTGTGTAGGACACCAATTCTTTTCAAGTTTTTGATTAATGTTTGACTTAAGGAAACTGTAACAATTGATACTTTCATGCGATTGCTTGTACCGGACAACAAAATAGAGGAAATAGTTAGCACGCAAGAGTTGTTATGTGCCTTTTGTTGTTTAAGTATGCAGCCCTCGTTGGCCTTTAGCCTACTAATTTATTTGATGTGAACTCTTCTTGCACTTATCGTTTGTTTGGGAATTGCGAGGTGCATGCACATGATGATTAGTTTTATGCTCTCTTCCCCTTGGTTAACTTTTTTGTTTTGTTTTGTTTCTTAACTATTCTATATCTCAACAGATCACCAAAGAACCAGTTGATACTAGGTGGAAGCCAGCATCACAGGGGAGAGTGGGCCGGGGTAGTCGGGGGAACTATTCGTCGCGTTATACATCTCATGGTATGGGTTCAATTCTTAGTACAGAGGTTGATGTTTTGTTTGATGGTTGAGCAAGTAGGTACATTCTGATCATGATTACTCCCTCTTTTAAAATTATAATTATTTGTCGATATAGGTAATTATGTATTTTTAATTTGATTTAATAATTTTTGAGGATAAAATATTTATTCATAAGTCAACTGTAATTAATTATTTGGCTTTCCTAGTGAAGTAGGGATTAATAATTAACTATTCAACTCTACTTAATTAAAGATCATTTAGTAAAGCTAGTTGGGTAAGTATTCTTAAATCTAGCCAATTTCTAACTTAATGGATTTTCATTTCGGATGGGAAACTTTAGGGTGGTAAGGTTGCAGAATTCGTGCAAGATAGACTTTACACAAATCCTCTAAATTCATAAAAAATCTCAAAGAAATTTGGGAACACAATTTTCAGTCACCAATATATTATATAACATATGTATTTATATTTAAATGACAAATGTTCACACCTGTTTTCCAACTGAAGCCACCAGTATATTTAGTTCATGATACAAGATTACAAATATTTGGCATGCAAATTATGTAGTTGTTTTTTGTTTTGTTAATAAAATACTAATGCATTTATCTTTTTCTCTTTGGTTAGATGCTGGTGGTGAAAGGAGCATTGGCAAGGAAAATGGAACGCAACAGTCTACAGATAAAGTCATTACATCTTCGTCCTTGCCCCCTTCACAGGATGTGGAAATCAAGTCAAGCGTTCATGTATCAGGGTAAGTCTGTTGTTTTGCCTGTAATTTTGAGCTTTCTTTGCATTTTAGCAGGTTATATAATTCTCATGTAGATTTACCTGGCAACCTTGGTTTGTTCACTTCACTGCTTTCTTCTTCCAAATGCTAGAAGTGGTTCATCCTTTTTTTTTTTACTTGCTATTGAGTGAAAACGCCCTTAGGTTTATAACATTATCATTTTTTCAGTAAGCTTCACAGTTTTATATAATGTAATTTCATGATTGGTCTTCCCAAAAGTTAATGCATCTATGATGACAAGTGATACAAAATTAGACCTTCGTTGGAGCACTTTAAGTTTTTATTTCTTTGAAAAATATGGATAGATATTATCGTGTACCAACTATAGAAAGCTTCCTTGATACATTCAGTAAGTAAAACTACCTTCCTGACTTTGGTTTTTTTTCCTTTTTTTGGGGGGGGGGGGCTACCTTCCTGACTTTGGTTTTCTTTTTTTTATTTAAATTTATAGTACCACGGTTGTTTCATAAAAGAAGAGGGCCTTGTAGTTCATTCAGTTGTATATATCTGGCGGCTTCATAATTATTTTTTAGTTCCAAAGAGATGCCTTTTTTTTTCATTTTGGGAGGAAAACCAGGGATGCTCACTAATTTTAGTGACAATATTTTTATATTCATTAGGTATTATTGCCGTTTTCTTCTTTGTGATTGTACAATTTGAAAATAAACTTACTGTTAGTCATTTGTTTTATAATGCTGTGCAACTAGATTTACATTCAGCCTTTGTACTCTGCACTTGTTGTATTCTTCCTCTCACACACTGACACACATATGCACGTTCAGACACTCACATCCTTATGTGCACACATATTTCTAACCGTGTGACTTTTGCATATTGCCTTTTTGCAGTTCTGAATCTGGGCTTCCCGATGGTCCTGCCAAAAATGAGAACCCAGTTCCAGTGCAGGTGTCCACATCCAAAAATTCTAGTGTTGGTGATGCCAGCTCACTCAAACGAACTTCCGCAGCCACGTTAACCAGTAAGACTGGGAAACCATCAAGAGTTGGTGCCAAAAGTCCTGTGCCTCCGCATCATGTGTCGGGCTCTGTCAATCACTTCTTATCATCTCCAAAACAAGCATCTGGTTCTGGAGTATATTCCTCACCTTCCGACCCTGTTCCAGTACCTTCTCTTGATGCACGTGTCCCAGGCAGTGTGGGTACCATCAAACGTGAAGTTGGGAGCCAGCGGATATCTGTTGAAGCAGCAGTTGACAAAGTTGTTTCTCGTGATGTGTCTGGTTTGGAATTATCATCCTTGACTGGAACAGATTCATCTGAAGTGAACAATTCACATGCACATGAAAAAATGCAAGGAAAATCTCAAGGGTTTGATGGGAATGAATTTTTTGATGTGTCTCAACCTTCAAATTCTTTGTCACACACTAGTTCTGCTGGCAGCAGACCTTCTTCTAATTACAATAATCGAGCACAACAGTTAAGTGGTCCACAGAAAGGTATAGCAACTATTCTCTCATATATTTACTTTGGGAGTCTCTTTGCTATTTATGTGAAATTTCACGGGCATTATTCTTTATCAATTGGCGATGCATGTCATTTAAGCACAAATTGGACAATGATTCTGTCTTATCAGATTTACAAATGGGTATGTTTATGATTCTGGGTATATAATATACCAGCGAATAACCCCGCGTCACGCGGGGTAAATAAAAGAATTCAAACTCTATTTCTATTTTAACAAACGGGAAACAAATTTCTTCTAAATAGTTTCATCTTAGTGATCATAAATATTGAGAGGAAATTTGAGATTATGAAAAAAAGATAGCATTTAAAAATCGTGATAATTGATGTAATATACATCAAAGCATAAGGATTATAGTTAGGGAAATTTCACTTGTACGTCGAAATTCCTAATGGAAAACACAGGCAAACAATTTCTTTAACGAAAATATAGTGCGCTCTTGCCATAGCAATAGTACAAGTCCTAATGCGAAACATCAGCATTGAAACTTAAGCATATATAATCAGGCAGTATATTTCAACATAGTCCTACTTCATCTACAATTTTGCATTTTCAGCAGAAGAACTTAAGCTCTTGCATCACTAATTCAGAATTATTTTTAAAAAAAAACGCATACACAAAATGATCCCTCGAGTTCTATTATTAAAAGTTCTATTTAAAAATAAGAATCTGAATTCATCCCTTAAATCATAAAATCTGACATGAAAATTTATTTTTGATGAACATAAGCACATCAATAACAGCCAAAACTTTAGAGGAATAAATCATGTATACACTTTTAGTGCAGGTCCATGAATAGCCATTTCTTTGAATGTAGAAAGTTTGTTATGTTACCCATACAAAGAAGCCAACTGCTACATCCTTGCTGCATCATGTTCATAAAGCTATGATAATATGGAGACCTTAAATAGACAAATTGATTAATTGTTTTGACATAGCGATATTGAACTCCAAATTAATCAAGCTAAATTAAAGAGCTGAGGCTTGGTTTAGGGAAGCTCATCACACTAGCCTTTCTTTAGTTATGTACAGTCTTATTATTATTATTTTTGTTCCTAAATATTTGGTCTTTCTTTTGTATTATTAGACTTTCTAGGGTTTATTTGTGATTTGTTATGCTGATACATTATCTAAGGATTATATAATTCTGCAGACCAATTTAGGAAATCACTTATAAGGTAGAAGCCAATTATAGTTTTATTATATTGATCTTTGGTATTGTCTATTGTTGTATTTATATTTTTGAACAGATGGATACCAATAATCCTTTTATAGCTGTTGTAGGGTTTATATATCAATGGGTTGTAGAGTACAGGTGTAATGATTTACTGAAACATCATTTGAATTGAATCTTCAATCAATAAAGTTGAAAAAGACTCAAAGTTTGAAATTAAATCACATGTTGGTTTGTGTTTGCCTGAAAGTATAATTATTAGGTCTCAGAAAATACTCAAAGCTTTGAAATTCTGTGCAAAGAAAAAAAAATCGAATAAAATAAACAAAATCATCTACCCTGAAACTTTGAAAAAAGTTCCTAACTTCCTATCACTCGCGATGCTGGTGTTGATGGTGGTTTTAAAGTGTACATGTTGATGTTCATGAGTCTTTTCAACTGGTAATTGTTGTCCTTGTTCAGATGTGCTTGTTAATTGTTTCTGTTTTTTTTAATTGTGGTTATTGTTTGTGTCTTTATGTTGATCTTTGGATGTTGTTATTTTGCTCCAAATGTATTTTGAACTTATGGGTAGAACTGAAGCTTGTTAGATCGTACAATGTTATTTTCTATAGCAAATAGAGACATTAATGGTTACATTGATGAAAGTGTCGCTCAGCACCGAGTGAGCCAGAGTAGAAAAACATGTAACTCAACTCTCTTCTCTTGGCTAACTTTGGATCAAAATGGGGCTGTGCCATTGTAGACATCAGGGATAACTTCAGAAGTATGAGGTCAGTTATACAATGGCTTTAGACGTACGAGTTTAGTCATAAAAATCAGCCACTGCGAGATGAAGAGAGAAGGGGAGGGGATTCTGGAGAAAGTGTAGATGAGGCGAGGAGGGTCCTACAGGTTTTTATAGGCAATAAATGAAGTTAGAGAGAGACTACTGTTGTGTCCTCACAATATCTCTCAAATACTGATAGCTGATTGTTTTTTGGGATCACTCTCTTTCTTCAAGAATCTTGACAGATATCTTCTTTCTTTTCCTGGGCATATCAAGAACAGCAATCAAATCGTGGATGGTATATATTGGAAATCTAGTACTCAAGTGTAATATTTACAACTTGCAGAATCATCTTGTAGTTTTGTGTATCTGAAGTTTTGGTATCAATCAGCTTATACACAAAATCATCAATCACATTGGTATCCGTATTTTTGCTTCCAGTGTAATATTCAGGAATCTATTCACTTTCCAGAATACATCAAAATAAGGCGACATTGTTTGGTTGCTTGAATCATCAAATGCTTTGCTAAAAACTTTCTTTTCTTTGTTCGATCTAGAAGATTCCACCTAAATCCTATTTTGAATGTCAAGTTTCTGGTTGATTTTGGAAAAAAGATCCTTCAAACATTAATAAGAATAGAGTAACAATCCAGAGTTCCAGACTATCAAAAAAATAGAGAAAAGATGAGAATTAGGGTTTGGATGTGGGAGAGAAATTGGAGAGAGATGAAGTACTTTACAGAGGTGTTTGGCTTTGGGTTGGGGTTAGAAAATTTTGGGGAGTTTGACTTAGGAAAAGGGTGGAGGTACAATGACATCAGTCCACACCTTCACCCCTCGCTCACCCACTCCCATGTCATCCCTTAATCTCTCTCACCCATAGCCATTCCTCCCTCACCTGAGTCACCTCCCATCCCATTAGAGCAAGAGGAAGAACTAAAACAGAAACGCCAATGGGTAAAAAGGGAAACAAGAAACATGTACAGTGTTGATCAAATTTTGGTCACCCTTGTTCCAAAAACACCCCTCCACCCAAAACCACATTCTTACCTTAAAACTTTAGAAAGGAAGTAATATAAAGAGATATTAAAGGGTATAAACGGAATAAACAAATTTACTCATGCTGCTTTTCAACAAGTTGTTTATATAGTTCGTTGTGGATGCTATCTCTACGTGACTTGCAACACATTATTTAATATGTTAGTGATTTGCAGTTTCTCTCCTCCTTTGATGCTTATTATTATCATTTTTCTTTTGCTATTTTTTTGACATATACAACTGTGATGGAATTTTAGGTTGTAACTTCTATGTTATTAGTTCTCTAGGTGTTTGGAGCTAGCTAACACTTTATTTCCTTCTTTCAACTTTTATTGGTCCGTGTTAGAGTTGTTTGCGGTGGTTCTAAGGCTTTAAGTAATAATTTCTTGTTGTAGACACATAATGTTTCAACAGAAAAGATTAATTATTTCTTTCTAATGTTGCCAATGTACTGCTTATTCCTTGCCTTATGCCCCGGACTATCTGAATTCCACTAATCTGCCTTTTCCAGCCAACAACGGGACACCCATCCATCCGCTATGACTTGCACACTTGCTATTGTGATGTGGCCACACTGTAATCTTGTGCTCTCAAGTATCACAGTATTGTTACCACTTCATATTTTATTTATCATACATAGAGGTTTTAATATTCTAGAGATGCTTCATGTGTATGAGACCTTCAAAGCACTAATGTCATACCATGCTTTACGTTCAGCAGGTGGTCCTACAAAGGAGTGGAAACCAAAGTCAACAAACGTAAAACCTGCTCCAGTGGCTGGAAAAGTTGAAACCACTGGTAAGGAGCATGCACCGCAGGAAGCTGTTGAACACTCACTGCCTGTATCAAGCTCTCTGTCATTGGATGAGCCTACTACAAAGCTACAAAACAAATTAGGGGAGTTGCAGTTTTCAGACACTAAACATGTTATTATCCCAAATCATCTGCAAGTTCCAGAATCTGCAAGAACTGGATTGAGTTTTGGAAGTTTTGATTCAAATTTTGGGATAACATCAAGTTTTGCAAATGATATTGAAAGTGAGAAAGGCTCTGCTGAACTATCTGACACATCTCAGGAGATTGTGGAGAATGTTGAAGTGCCCACTTCAAGGTAGATATTACTTAAATTTGCTGCCTCATAACTCCAATAACATCATGCAATTCTATCTGTTTGGTTTGTTACGTCAAATGTTTTCTACTTTTTTTAGTAAGATATTCATTTTCATTCATGATTTGGTATCATATATTTGAAACAAGGCATGTTAAGATTTTAAGCACATAATACTTCTGCGATGGAATTTTTTATAAAAACAAAAGGAGATTTAAGAACACAGATCTAAAAGGCAGGGTTTGGGATCCTAGTTATTTTTAAATTATGTACTGATTTTGCATTATTCTGTTTTATCATTCCATGAACTAAATTGTTTCTCTTTGTTTTTATATCTTTGTGGCTTGCCCTGTTCTCTTTGCTTAATCTTCTTGTTGAAGCTCTTTTGTCTTGTATGACCAATTTGTTCTGTTATTGAAGAATTTTTAACATGTGCTGAATATTATCATCATCACTACAATGTTAAACTAACTTATAGGAGCATGGTTAGTCATGCTCATAGACATAGTTACCTAATTCAACAAAACTACTCTGGGCCCTCTGCCAACCCAACATACACAAAAACCAAATGCATACGTGCACACACAAGCCAAAAGCATGCATGGACACGCATACACATGCAAACAATATGCATGCACACACCATCCTGGCCTGTAGGTATGCAAATCCTGCCCAGTTCACACTTTCAGATTGATGGTGCATTCTGCGTTCGTTTGCCAAGACCAGAGGCACAAGAACTAATGGAACAGTAGTACCGTTTAGGTTTTAAAGTTTTAATTATGGGACCCTGTCGTCAAGAATTAGATTGTTGGTTTTAAAGCTTAGAAATTGGTTTTATGATTTAACTAATTGGAGGTTTAGTCATCTTTTAATCAGACAACTTGCTTTATATTTTTAATAATTATGAGACCATCGCTTGCATATATATATATATATATATATATATAATTAAAGATGTACGATTCCATGATTATAATCCTTAATTTTTACATATCTTAAAGTCTTTATATGCATAAGTCTATGCTGTAAGTGTGAATGCTATTGCCACATTCATAATTATCAAAATCATTTGAACAAAAGCTGCCAAGTTTTACCACGAACTGTCCCTAAATAATGATCGGTTGACCATGCCTTTTCATTCTGCACACAGTTCAAATTAGCGGATCTGGTCCTCATACCCATACTGGGAAACAAAGCAGCGTTTTATGTATTTGGTAAACCTGCTTGTACATTTTGGCTAGTGAACGATGTTTTTTAAAGCTTTTTATTCATAGCATATGTGAACACACAAAAGGATTCATTTTGTTTATAGCTATGCTTCCTTATGTTTATTTGTACACAAACATGCATATTCCCATAGTGCAATGTATGTTTAGTTCTATCTAGTCTTGGGTATAACTAATTCTAGTGCAGATAAGTTTTAGTGAAGGAACATTCATCATCAAATTTCTATCAAGTAAAAATAAATTTTAAATGCAATGAACACTTTCAAATTTGATATTTCTCTGTTCTGCTCATCCATCTGTAATATAGTAATTGCTAGTAACTGATGTTATGTATGGCGAGCTTCTGCCGCAGAGTCTGTATAAGACGGCTACAAGATGTCTTTTTATATTATTTTAACATAAATATTCAAATTGGATGATATAAAGGTTTTACTTTAGAAATCTTTTGTTTATTGGCTTGCTGGTTTTATGTGTTGTAAAATTTGCTTTGTTTCAATAGCTTTTTATGCTGGCTGCAGTGTTCAGATCGTATCACCATCTGTTCAAGAAGTAGAGGTTGTTGACCATTCACATTCACCAGAAAAGATGCATGAAAACCTTCCTTCCATGGGCGATTATCCCCAGCCATCCGCAGAGATGCCAGAAAATCTTACATCCGGAGAGCCTGACAGTTCCTCTAGTATCCCTGCACCTCCGGAATACAATCAATCGAAAGCAGAAGCAGCTCCAAATATGGAGAGCTCTCAATATTCAGTTGTTCATACTTCGCCAAACTATTCAAATTTTGGACTGGTGCCACAAATGCTTGGGAATCAATTTGCGGCTGTTGAAGGTTCCGAGTCACAGGCACGGGACGCCAATCGCATTCCAAGTTTTCTTGTAAGTTTATCTTTTCATTTTATGTTTGAAGTTTGATTAAAACTCCAATGGTGCATGTACATCCTCCTTTTCATTGGAAATAAATCCTTGTCTGTACATCCTACAGAATATTCAGTGTTCCTGTTTCACTGAAATCCAAAAATTTTGATATGAGAAACAATTTCATGTTTGATGCAACCTGGAAGGAAGAAGAGGAGAGGAAAGATGAAACTCGAGTCCTTTGTTCTCGAACTAGAAAAGTTCCACACACTAATTCCTCAAAAACTGATTAACAAATAATCTCAGCCTCATATAAGCTTTTGTGGAATAGAAGATACAACCATCAAATGATAAAGGAGACAGATTAACTGGATTAGGATAAGATCATGTTGTTCAAACAGTTACTCTGTTACATTATTTCTTATCTCTGTCCACATGATATTTAAAATGGATCAACAACTCACTAAAACTAAAAATTTATACTAACTTTAGAAAAAATTAATATCATTAATGAAATGTAGTTCATCAGATAATAGCGGTAGCCTTCCTCTTCTCTCTGCTATTAGATCAACTAGTGTTCATAATTGATTTCTGTCAAAACAGTGGCCTTGTAAACTACTATCAAGTCCTTGCCCCTTCTTTTTCTGAATGTTGATAGCCCTCACTTTGCTTTTTCAGTAAGTAAAACTTTGTTGGTCTTATTAATTGGTACATTAATTTATCAGCATGTAATTTAAACTACTAAAGACTGTCATATGGACATCTTATCAATGTCATGGTGGCTTCCTTAGTTCCAAAAGCCACAAAAGGCTTCCTTGGAAACAGGCTGAAATAACTAGTTGCAACTCCACAGCCTGCCAACTTCAGATTGGTTGATTTCCGTTAAATTCATTTCTTTTCATTGTTTATACTTTATGATTTCTGTCAAATTTATTTCTTTTCATTGTGCTCCTAATTACTCGCCGTACAGTCAAATTTATTTCTTTTCATTGTTTATACTTCACAGCCTGCCAGCTTCATATTGGTTGATTTCCGTCAAACTTATTTCTGTTCTGTTATCTGATCCCTGTTCTTCAGGTTCAGCAACCTTTTGATCCTGCTTCAAGCTATTATAATTCAATATACAGACCTGCTGCTGATGGCGATGGCCGTTTCTCTCCCTTTTTTGCTCCTGCTCCTGCTGCCAAGTACAATGGGAATGTTGCAGTCTTACCTGCACAGACCGGCCAGACACCACAAGAGGTTTGTTCTTCAAATGATATCTGTATCTAACATGCATTTCTGATGCTTCAATACTGTTTTTGCACCTACTGGATTTCTGCATAATGATTCGCAAGGGTGTCTTTTTTTTTTTTTGGGGTACTTCTGTACATAAACTCGAAATATACACTGAGTTTTATAAATAAGACAATGTGTTGGTTGAATTTTGGTTTTTTTCCCCTTGTATTGACGGGCATTTTGTGCCTCAATATCAACATATTAACCTCAACTTTCAACGATTCTATTTTTTACTCTAGAATCTAATGACTTATAGTATAGAGGTTGACATTTAATTTGTAGTTTCCTTGGGGCTTGGTATTGGGTGGTTTGGGTTTATCAAGATTTTGTTGGTGGGCTATGTAAAAAGAAAACCAGGCCATAAGTTACTGATGTGTTTCAGACTTTTCCGAGACCCGTTAGTTGAAGGTTGTTCGCTTAGGTTTCATGTTCCATCTTATCCGGTGAACATCCTTTGTTCTGATATTTGGCTAGCTAAGATGTTGGTTTCCAATTTTTTATTTCCATGTTCGTTGTAGTTAATGATGTTTGATCATGGTGCTGTACTCCTAAATTCTTCTCACTTGTTCTTGCTGCAGTAGAAGTTTCCACTTGATAATGTTTTTAAGAGTTTATTATTTGTTGCGCGGATGAAACTGTTTCACATCATTGCTTTTGTCTTGTTTGATAGTTGATATTATTCTCATCATTTTTGTCATCCAGGGTGGGAATTCTTTGGCTCTATCATCAACCGGGCCAGCACCTCTAGTTACAGCTGGCATGATGCAAACTTCTCTTGCTGTTAGTCAACAGTCACTTCCTGTCTTTCGGCAGCCTCCTGGTGTACATCTTCCTCATTATGCGCCTAATTACCTTCCGTACAGTCATTATTTCTCGCCATTCTACATTCCATCTCCATCCATGCACCCTTTCTTGAGTAATGCTGGCTTTCCCCAGCAACCTCCGACAGGAAACATATATCCGGCCCCAGGGGCTCCAGGAACTGCTCCTGTTAAGTACTCCGTCTCTCAATACAAACCTGCATCTAATGCTGCGAATCCAAGTCACATCGGAGTGCCAACTGGATATGGAACATACAATCCTTCTGCTGTGACCAGTAGCAGCTCAACTGGCACTGAGGATCTTGCTTCATCCCAGTACAAGGAGAACAATGTCTACGTTGCTGGGCAGCAGGTACTTAGTTTCCTATTCCCGTTCTTTGATCTGTTTTACTGCCTATCTTGTTAGCTATATGTGATTTATGGCTACAATTCTATTTTCATTTTTTTTTCTGGTGTGAGAATGTCAGAGCATTCTCATTCTGAATTACATATGCTAAAATTGATTGTATTTTCTGTTCTCTTTCCCATGGGAAACTATTGTTTTGCATTTACTACATCGTTGCATTGTAGTTGTCGCCACATAGTTGATCTATTTTACTGACTGGTTTGCTGGCTATGCTTGATGCAGTCATGTAGGGCAACAATATTCTATTTTCATGTTTTTCCTGGTGCGAGAGTGTCAGAGCATTGATTTATATTTTCTGTTCTCTTTCCCATGGGAAACTATTGTTTTGCATTTACTACATCGTTGCATTGTAGTTGTCGCCACATAGTTGATCTATTTTACTGACTGGTTTGCTGGCTATGCTTGATGCAGTCATGTAGGGCAACAATATTCTATTTTCATGTTCGTTGTAGTTAATGATGTTTGATCATGGTGCTGTACTCCTAAATTCTTCTCACTTGTTCTTGCTGCAGTAGAAGTTTCCACTTGATAATGTTTTTAAGAGTTTATTATTTGTTGCGCGGATGAAACTGTTTCACATCATTGCTTTTGTCTTGTTTGATAGTTGATATTATTCTCATCATTTTTGTCATCCAGGGTGGGAATTCTTTGGCTCTATCATCAACCGGGCCAGCACCTCTAGTTACAGCTGGCATGATGCAAACTTCTCTTGCTGTTAGTCAACAGTCACTTCCTGTCTTTCGGCAGCCTCCTGGTGTACATCTTCCTCATTATGCTCCTAATTACCTTCCGTACAGTCATTATTTCTCGCCATTCTACATTCCATCTCCATCCATGCACCCTTTCTTGAGTAATGCTGGCTTTCCCCAGCAACCTCCGACAGGAAACATATATCCGGCCCCAGGGGCTCCAGGAACTGCTCCTGTTAAGTACTCCATCTCTCAATACAAACCTGCATCTAATGCTGCGAATCCAAGTCACATCGGAGTGCCAACTGGATATGGAACATACAATCCTTCTGCTGTGACCAGTAGCAGCTCAACTGGCACTGAGGATCTTGCTTCATCCCAGTACAAGGAGAACAATGTCTACGTTGCTGGGCAGCAGGTACTTAGTTTCCTATTCCCGTTCTTTGATCTGTTTTACTGCCTATCTTGTTAGCTATATGTGATTTATGGCTACAATTCTATTTTCATTTTTTTTTCTGGTGTGAGAATGTCAGAGCATTCTCATTCTGAATTACATATGCTAAAATTGATTGTATTTTCTGTTCTCTTTCCCATGGGAAACTATTGTTTTGCATTTACTACATCGTTGCATTGTAGTTGTCGCCACATAGTTGATCTATTTTACTGACTGGTTTGCTGGCTATGCTTGATGCAGTCATGTAGGGCAACAATATTCTATTTTCATGTTTTTCCTGGTGCGAGAGTGTCAGAGCATTGATTTATATTTTCTGTTCTCTTTCCCATGGGAACTATTATTTTACATTTACTACATTGTAGCATTGTAGTTGTAGCCTGCTAATGTAACATTGTTGTTACATTATCCTCTCATATGGTTTTGAGAAGCATGTTCTTCATGGGTTTTTAGCCTTTTGTTCCAGCAACTGTAGGGGTCCAAAGTTTGCTTTATGCATATTACACGATTTATGCAGTTATGCAACTTTGAAAACTTCACTTTTCTGCATTCTATTGCCAACTTAATATCATTTTTCATTTCAATCTTTGTCTAGCTCCATGATAACTTTAGGAAGTTAAATTTACAAAATGTTCTCGTCTTTATGTTTTTCTCAGCAAGCTTCACTTGAATCTGCAAACTTTTAGTTTATGTATTTAAGTGAGGAAACTTTGAATTGGTGCCACAACTGTGTTCAACTTTGCTCTAGACAATTTAAAACTGTATTAATATTACTGATTTATCTAAAAACTGTTGATGCTGTTAATTCCATAAATTGATAAATCATTTGATTGAAATGTCCATCTTTTTGGCCCAAAATTTGCATCTTTTCTGTTAATTGAGATAGTTGATTGTAGGAAGTTTAATTAACTAAACATGATGCATAATTCTCTACCATTTTCTATGAAATGGAGTGGAGGAGTTTACTAATTGTAGGATTTTAAGGAGCCAATGTAACCTACGTTTTCTACAGAAGACCAATAAATTGTATAGTAAAGTTCTGTATTGGCCTTTCTAGATACGTGCAACTTTCCGTAGAATATTATCTCAAACAGGAAAAAGAATTAATTTGTACAGCGAAAGAGCCAGCCTCTTTAAGAAAGAAAACACTATATTTAACTGGAAGTTGTTTACCCTCTTTGAAAACTTAATAAGTTAATATTCTCGCATCACCAGCTGCTCCAATTTTGGAAAACATTATTCTGGATCCTTGAGACACTCAAGTCTGGTGATTTTGCAAATTGTTAGATTTATGATGTTTGTGTCCTTTAAATTATGCAGTCAAGACCGTGACCCTTTTTGCTCATTGTTTTATCTATTATATTTTCCTAATTTTCTTACCGTCATCTTCTATCCTTTCGTTCACAATTTTCTAAAGTAATTTTCTGAGTTACTTTAGAAAACATAATTCACATTTTCTCATGCAGTCTTAAAACAGATTTCTTTTGAATGTATTAGTGTAATGCAATTTCAGGACAAAATAACCAAATACCCTTAAGTATTGGTTCACTCAACTTCCCCTATAGCATCAATTTAACTAATTTCCCCATTAAACTATGTGTATCGGGCCAATGTGGTCATTTTTAGCTCACAGTCAAGTATTCAACAGATCGATAACGTGATAGTGTTTTTCTTGCATTTCTTGTATTTTCACCAATTCAAAAAATGATTTTTCAATCCCAAGAAAGGGGTAAAGGATAAATAATTTTAGGGGAAACTACTTGGGAATATTTTTCAGGTTGGGGGATAAGGAAATAGACGGATAAAACCCATGAACAAATGCAAAAAAAATACTGTCACACCATCGATCTATTAAATATTTGATTGTGGGCTCACAGAATGGCCATGTTGGGACCATAAACATAGTTTAAGGGGAAAATAGGTAAATTGATACTTTAGGGGGGAAGTTGAGAGTTCACCGCTACTTTAAGGGGGAATTGGTTATTTTATCCCAAATTTCATGAACCATGCACATTTTCACAGCTTATTGATGAAAAATTCTCAGTTTACTGATGCAATAACTGATAAACTATTTACTAATATTCTAGTTGCCTTGTTAATGTGCCTTCTCTATCAATCATAATTTTTTTTCTTGAAATACATGTCTGTATAATGATATAATCCTATATGTTACTTCTATTCATTTTTCCTACCTCATTTTCCCTCGCCTGTTTATTACTGACCTAATATAGTTATAAAAAAGGGGTTAAATACGGATAGACCCCTGTACTATAGCCCAATTGTGGCTAGCCCCCTTGTAGTTCTATTGTTGCAGATAGACCCCCGAGTGAATTTATGACTCTTCTACCTTCAGGAGGTCTATTTGTCAAAAAACAAATTTCTCTTTTTCTGAGGGTACAAGAGTCAAAAATTCAATCAGAGGGTCTATTTGCAAAATTTGAGGTACAGGAGTCTAGCTGCAACTGGGTGATAGTGCAGGGGCCGGTCCGCAATTAACCCCAAAATCTATCAATTTTGGCCCACTACTGTGTCTTAACGTGCAAATTTCTCTCAGAGTGAAGGTTCTGTTTGGATTCCTACACCAGGAAGAGACATTCCAGCCGTGCAAGCTACTTCATTCTACAATCTCCCTACTCAGGGCCAACACTTAGCTTTCCCTGGAATTTACCACCATCCTGCTCAGGCTGTTGCTGCTGGCACTGGTCATCCAATGCTCCAGCAGTCCCAGGCCATGTCTGGAGCCGTCGAAATGGTGGGCCCTCCTTCTGGAGTCTACCAACAGCCCCAGCTGCTCAGATAAATTGGGTCAATAATTATTGAGCTCAGAGCTACTTCGTATCAAAGAATTAATTTGTACAGCTTAAAGAGCCAGCCTGTTTAAGAAAGAAAACACTATATTTAACTGGAAGTTGTTTACCCTCTTTGAAAACTTAATAAGTTAATATTCTCATCACCAGCTGCTCCAATTTTGGAAAACATTATTCTGGATCCTTGAGACACTCAAGTCTGGTGATTTTGCAAATTGTTAGATTTATGATGTTTGTGTCCTTTAAATTATGCAGTCAAGACCGTGACCCTTTTTGCTCATTGTTTTATCTATTATATTTTCCTAATTTTCTTACCGTCATCTTCTATCCTTTCGTTCACAATTTTCTAAAGTAATTTTCTGAGTTACTTTAGAAAACATAATTCACATTTTCTCATGCAGTCTTAAAATAGATTTCTTTTGAATGTATTAGTGTACGAATTTCAGGACAAAATAACCAAATACCCCTTAAGTATTGGTTCACTCTCAACTTCCCCCCTATAGCATCAATTTAACTAATTTCCCCCATTAAACTATGTGTATCGGGCCAATGTGGTCATTTTTTAGCTCACAGTCAAGTATTCAACAGATCGATAACGTGATAGTGTTTTTCTTGCATTTCTTGTATTTTCACCAATTCAAAAAATGATTTTTCAATCCCAAGAAAGGGGTAAAGGATAAATAATTTTAGGGGAAACTACTTGGGAATATTTTTCAGGTTGGGGGATAAGGAAATAGACGGATAAAACCCATGAAGAAATGCAAAAAATACTGTCACATTATCAATCTGTTAAATATTTGAGTGTGGGCTCACAGAATGGCCATGTTGGGACCATAAACATAGTTTAAGGGGAAAATAGGTAAATTGATACTTTAGGGGGGAAGTTGAGAGTTCACCGCTACTTTAAGGGGGAATTGGTTATTTTATCCCAAATTTCATGAACCATGCACATTTTCACAGCTTATTGATGAAAAATTCTCAGTTTACTGATGCAATAACTGATAAACTATTTACTAATATTCTAGTTGCCTTGTTAATGTGCCTTCTCTATCAATCATAATTTTTTTTCTTGAAATACATGTCTGTATAATGATATAATCCTATATGTTACTTCTATTCATTTTTCCTACCTCATTTTCCCTCGCCTGTTTATTACTGACCTAATATAGTTATAAAAAAGGGGTTAAATACGAATAGACCCCTGTACTATAGCCCAATTGTGGCTAGCCCCCTTGTAGTTCTATTGTTGCAGATAGACCCCCGAGTGAATTTATGACTCTTCTACCTTCAGGAGGTCTATTTGTCAAAAAACAAATTTCTCTTTTTCTGAGGGTACAAGAGTCAAAAATTCAATCAGAGGGTCTATTTGCAAAATTTGAGCTACAGGAGTCTAGCTGCAGCTGGGTGATAGTGCAGGGGCCGGTCCGCAATTAACCCCAAAATCTATCAATTTTGGCCCACTACTGTGTCTTAACGTGCAAATTTCTCTCAGAGTGAAGGTTCTGTTTGGATTCCTACACCAGGAAGAGACATTCCAGCCGTGCAAGCTACTTCATTCTACAATCTCCCTACTCAGGGCCAACACTTAGCTTTCCCTGGAATTTACCACCATCCTGCTCAGGCTGTTGCTGCTGGCACTGGTCATCCAATGCTCCAGCAGTCCCAGGCCATGTCTGGAGCCGTCGAAATGGTGGGCCCTCCTTCTGGAGTCTACCAACAGCCCCAGCGTACTCAGATAAATTGGGTCAATAATTATTGAGCTCAGAGCTACTTCGTATCAAAGATCTTAGAGGCTATTGTGTGGATCTTGGCATGAAGAGTTTGGAGGTTGGCCTGAGAAGAGTGTATATATTTAAGGGATGGCCAGAAAGTTTAGAAGGGAAAGATTCAGGAGACCCATCTGTGACTTATAATTAACGATTGATAAGTTAGTTGAGGAGGTATGTGCAGGTCCATAGACTTTGGTTTGCTGCTGTTCCTTTTATTTTGTGTTACTTCTTTTTTCGCTAGCCATCGTAAGTTAATATGGATGGAATTTTTTATTATCTTTAACCGGTAAAATCTTCTTTCATCCTTTTTGGTAGAGGTTCATACAAAACTATGGAAGGTAATATTTTAAGTTGGTGGGTTTTCATGGTTTCCACTACCTTCCTTGTAAAGTGAATTTTGATAGTAAGAAATGTATTACAAACACTTGTACTTCGGTGTAATAGCAACATCGGCACATTCTTCCCCTTCTCTTTAATCTTTATCATAATGGTGCAGAGGTTTCTTGAAGCTTCTGGTTCTTTTTCTTCTTTTATCTTCACATGTGTGTTACTCTCTAGTATTACTTATTTTGAGCTGGGTCATTATTGGCATGCTAAATTATATGAATTCTTTTATTCTGGTTCTTTTTCTTCTTTTACTTGGCAAGGTTTGTAGACATATTTTGTCAGTCATTATGACTATCAGTGAATTAGTTTTGAACATGTTATATTTATCACGCGTCTAAACTTTCCTCCCAAGACATTTACAGTGAGAAGTTTTAATTGTGTGATATACTGCTATCATTAGATCTTTCTTCTCTGATTGTCATCAGATTTCTTAATGTTAAAGTAGCATTCTGTTGGAGTAGACCAGAGAATTTTGATTATAAAACTGTGTGTCTATATTTTTGCCTCCTGTTGAAATCCAGCTGGATATAAATTTTAGACCACAGCTGTGTTGAATCTTTGTGTGCAATGAACCCCTTGGATAAATATCAAAATAGAAAGTGTCCTTTTTGGCAGGACAATCAGTTTGTTAATGAATTGGGGGAACATTTTGGGTCTTCTTGTCTTGTATATAAGCTTGTTCAAGTGCTAGAAATGCTAATATCCCAGAAACTCCTAACACCACTTTGTCAACTTCATATGTAGCCCGAGTGGTGATCTCTTCTTGCATGATGGTTTCTTTTTGTATGCCACGTTTATGAGATCTTTATTGTGTCTTTTCATTGTAGCATTCTGAAATTTTGCATAATTTTTATTGGATTCTCTTTTCCTGGACGACTTCATTTCTTTAAAATACCAAAACACCATCAGATTGGTATATGTGGAGAACATTTTCTTCATATTTTGCATTTACACATGGAGTATCTCTATATTTTCCTTTCTATATATTTCATTGTTTTCCTCAGAAAACAGAAAAGTTCAGCAGTGTTATATATTCGGAAGACAGTTCACTTCATATTTTGCATTTGAATACATAGCATCTTTTATATCTGGCTACATCTTTTTTTTTTTATCAAAACATAAAAATACATAGTATCTTTTTATATATTCTGTTTTTAGTGCTTAAAATCTCTTTGTTTACATATGTACTGTTACTTTTTCCTAACGCACTCTTAATGGGAGCTGGATGGCTTTGTAGCCGACACATTTGAAGCAATTAGCGTATGTTTCGCATTTGAATTACCTTGTTCTGCTGCTTCTATCTTAAAGTCCAAAGGATGGTAGTTTATGATAAATTTGACACGGGGCTTTTGTTAAATTTCAGATTAAAATTAAGTTACTATATGATTATATTCGACCTAAAATCCACCTGCATGAGATAAATTCCTGTGCAAGTGTTACTTGCATTCTTCCAAGTTGTGACCGCTCCATTGTATGTGCAAACTGGATTATTTCTCTAGCATATCACTGAGTTAAAAATTGCCTGTTTGGCAAAATTTCAAAGTAGATGTAAAGATTGAAAAACTTATATATAATCAATGTAAGCTGGAGATATGCATGAGTCCTGTTACTATAAAACTTGTACGCTCATATATCTTCAAAAGATTAGAGATATATGAACCGGTGGCGTTCATCACTAGGAGCATGCATATCAACTTCACATTTCCTTCTCTATATCTTCATCTTGATACAAATTTTCTGAATATATGTCTTGCAATGTATTTTTCGTTATGAACTCTTTTACAATGAATCCAACTTCTGTCAGTCAAAAACTGGACAACCTTCAACCTTGATCCCTGGTGCAGTAGGACAACTAGCTAACAAACAGTGATCATCAACTTCCAATCCCCACCAAGAAATCCCATTAACATCCTTAAACTGCAGAGCAAAATATGTCAATATGGCCATAAAAGCCACTCCTGCATCCAAACCAGCTGATAAAACATAATTATGCCTTGCCCACCACCCTTTATACCTCCTATACACAACAAAGTTGAAGACAATCCCCACAATGAACCACATTGTATAGTTCACTGCCCTTGCCGGAGGCATAGATCCTGTTGCTCCTAAAATTATCGGCATGTTTATGAGTTTTATCCAATTTTTCTCTGGATAAAGGCGAGATAAGAGCCACACTGGAATTGGAGCAAGAAACCCCAACAGGAAAAAGTAGTTTGTGGTTTCGTAGAGACCGAGTTTTCCAAACATTCGAATAGGTGCAACTACTCCCCATATGATCGACGCACTGTAGAATACTTGATCACCGGGGCATGTCCATGGACTTCCCTCTGGTAGTGTTGAGGGATCACATATGTTTTCTACTGTTTCGAGGAGCCACCATGCTGTACCAAATGTTACTGAGGATGCGACGATTGTTCTTATTAGCTGCAAATTTGTCAATAATGCATAGATAAGAATGAAAGTGAACTAATATATTACACCTATTTGAAGGCTTTTGGGCGAGTTTGTCTAACTTTTTTAAGAGTTGTTGTGCTTCCTAAAACGCTGAAACTTAAAGCAACCTCCCTTTTTTGATAGAATGCTCTAACCTCCAATTTCTTGGTTTAATCTACTGTTGCTCTCATCCAAGCACAATGCCAAAGTCCAAGCCAAGTAGGTTAAGTTACAGTGGATTACTTGTAACTAAACAGTGTTCAGGTTAACCAAAAGTTTGAAAGCAATTTTTTGCATAAAACCTCTCACTGTGATCTCCTATCTGCAACAAAATAGCACAGTTACATTGTGCTTGTTGATAATTAGAATGAAGGGAAGTATAGTTCACCTGGACAATGAACATAGACTTTGGTGGAATCTTCATGTAATGTCCCAACTTGAAATCTCCAAGAAATGTTAGAGCTTGAGTCATGCTTATATACCCATAAGTCTTGAATGCTACATTTGCAAGAGGTCTCCCAGGATACATATATCCAATGATCATCTCTGTGAGCACATTGAGTCCTGGTTGCTGAAAACAATTCACTCATTTTAAATTTATTTTCTAAACAAAAATTCTGATTTCAAAATTTGGGTATTAAAGATGACATACTTGATTTGTTGTGGCTGTAATAATACCAATTGGGAGAGTGAAGATGAGAGCTAAACCAGCTGCCAGTAATACTCCCCAGTATGGAAGTTGTAGTTGTTTCCCGAAGCCTTCACACGTGAAGATCGAAAGTGCAATCATCGAAACTAAGATTGCATGGAACCACCATTCGGGGACTGATTCATAATTTTTCTTCATCAGCCTTGTGTGTATATCGCCGATTTCATCCTGGAATGCTGCTTTTGTTTGTCTCCATATTTCCCTGGGAAAAAAAAGTAAAAAAGTGCAGTTTCAGAATAATGATCCAGAACTGTAATAGAGTTTATATCTGAATAATGATGAATAACACAATGAACTTACTTTCCATAGAAAAGTCCAACATGAGACAGCGAAGCGGCGAGCGTAGCAAAACTCAAACCATAAGTTATTAGAAAGAAAATGCTCAAATTAATCTGCCCAATTTGATCATACCCTTCTTGATTAAACTCAAATGTCTTTGGATTCAACACTTGATTCACATCATATCGACTCCCATTAGACATAAACAACTGTGATGAGAGTATCGGAAACCTCTTGGCCTCAAATGCATTAGTCCAATAAGCAACTGGAACAACTAAATATACAGTTACAATAAATCCGACCAATATGTTGATTATTGCAAACCCTGGAGTTGCCAATGGACTTCCAAGAAATCCTGCAACTGTTGACCAATCTAGGCCAAACGAACCGATGCCAAGGCCATAAGAACCTGAACCAATTTGTTGCATTGTGATTGACTGTTTCCAGATCCAGCAGACAAAGGAGAGGGCAGTTATTGAAGGGAAGAGGTAGTTGGGGACAATGTAGTAGGCAAAGCTTGAGATGAAGACTGTGATGAAGAATTGGAGCCTTGTCATCCCTCCTTTTGGCCGCTTCTCGTCCTCATGCATTGCCCTATTATGCATTTGCACAAACAATGTGTCAAGAAAACCGAAAATATAGACAAAGTGAGTAAAAAAATTTGGTGGGGTGGGGGTGGGTGTACGTTGCCTGTAAATGAGTAAATTTGTCCCCCAACCCCCATGCCACCCCACCCGGCAAGGACATTTCAGTTATTTGCCAATCACAGGTAGGCGATCCGGTCAGAAAAGTTAAACCCTATATCATCTACTTATCAATTCCAAGAGGGATCCAAATTAATGTTTTTATTTACTCTTGTTAAAGATAGAAACCTGAAAAGAGAGACTTGTACTAGATTTGCAGGCCACCACATATAAGGGGAATCAACCAGGAACTTTCTGAAGATACCAGCCCATCCATATCCCATCATCTGCAAGATTCCATCAACATTACAAAGATTATTTATCCATCAATTTATCATCATTTATTCAACAGAAATACACCTTGTTCTTTATATTCACTCACCTGTGTAGTCTGAGTAAGTAACATAGCTGCCAGGGGATGCAGCTTTCTATGATAAAAAGCCTTAACGATAGTAATGATACTAACAGCATAAGCTCCATTGGAGCCTGCATTGGCGAAGATTGTGATCAAAACATGCTCTTTCAAATTGAAAGGCCCAGGGTTCAACGAGAAAGAAAAATTCAAGCCCGGATGTGAATTTGAGTAGAAGGAAGCCATTCCGCCATTAATTTTCCAATAGGTAGAACTGCAATCTGTGCTGAGACTGAAGATATATATAGAGCATTCTGGCGATAACCAAAGAATTGATTTAAGAAGGCGAGAAGAGTGCAGGATGTGATTCCTAATACGCTGAAACTTAAAGCAACCTCCCTTTTTGATAGAATGCTCTAACCTCCAATTTCTTGGTTTAATCTACTGTTGCTCTCATCCAAGCACAATGCCAAAGTCCAAGCCAAGTAGGTTAAGTTACAGTGGATTACTTGTAACTAAACAGTGTTCAGGTTAACCAAAAGTTTGAAAGCAATTTTTTGCATAAAACCTCTCACTGTGATCTCCTATCTGCAACAAAATAGCACAGTTACATTGTGCTTGTTGATAATTAGAATGAAGGGAAGTATAGTTCACCTGGACAATGAACATAGACTTTGGTGGAATCTTCATGTAATGTCCCAACTTGAAATCTCCAAGAAATGTTAGAGCTTGAGTCATGCTTATATACCCATAAGTCTTGAATGCTACATTTGCAAGAGGTCTCCCAGGATACATATATCCAATGATCATCTCTGTGAGCACATTGAGTCCTGGTTGCTGAAAACAATTCACTCATTTTAAATTTATTTTCTAAACAAAAATTCTGATTTCTAAATTTGGGTATTAAAGATGACATACTTGATTTGTTGTGGCTGTAATAATACCAATTGGGAGAGTGAAGATGAGAGCTAAACCAGCTGCCAGTAATACTCCCCAGTATGGAAGTTGTAGTTGTTTCAAGCCTTCACACGTGAAGATCGAAAGTGCAATCATCGAAACTAAGATTGCATGGAACCACCATTCGGGGACTGATTCATAATTTTTCTTCATCAGCCTTGTGTGTATATCACGATTTCATCCTGGAATGCTGCTTTTGTTTGTCTCCATATTTCCCTGGGAAAAAAGTAAAAAGTGCAGTTTCAGAATAATGATCCAGAACTGTAATAGAGTTTATATCTGAATAATGATGAATAACACAATGAACTTACTTTCCATAGAAAAGTCCAACATGAGACAGCTGGCGAAAGCGTAAAAACTCAAACCATAAGTTATTAGAAAGAAAATGCTCAAATTAATCTGCCCAATTTGATCATACCCTTCTTGATTAAACTCAAATGTCTTTGGATTCAACACTTGATTCACATCATATCGACTCCCATTAGACATAAACAACTGTGATGAGTATCGGAAACCTCTTGGCCTCAAATGCATTAGTCCAATAAGCAACTGGAACAACTAAATATACAGTTACAATAAATCCGACCAATATGTTGATTATTGCAAACCCTGGAGTTGCCAATGGACTTCCAAGAAATCCTGCAACTGTTGACCAATCTAGGCCAAACGAACCGATGCCAAGGCCATAAGAACCTGAACCAATTTGTTGCATTGTGATTGACTGTTTCCAGATCCAGCAGACAAAGGAGAGGGCAGTTATTGAAGGGAAGAGGTAGTTGGGGACAATGTAGTAGGCAAAGCTTGAGATGAAGACTGTGATGAAGAATTGGAGCCTTGTCATCCCTCCTTTTGGCCGCTTCTCGTCCTCATGCATTGCCCTATTATGCATTTGCACAAACAATGTGTCAAGAAAACCGAAAATATAGACAAAGTGAGTAAAAAAAAATTTGGTGGGGGTGGGGGGTGGGTGTACGTTGCCTGTAAATGAGTAAATTTGTCCCCCCAACCCCCATGCCACCCCCACCCGGCAAGGACATTTCAGTTATTTGCCAATCACAGGTAGGCGATCCGGTCAGAAAAGTTAAACCCTATATCATCTACTTATCAATTCCAAGAGGGATCCAAATTAATGTTTTTATTTACTCTTGTTAAAGATAGAAACCTGAAAAGAGAGACTTGTACTAGATTTGCAGGCCACCACATATAAGGGGAATCAACCAGGAACTTTCTGAAGATACCAGCCCATCCATATCCCATCATCTGCAAGATTCCATCAACATTACAAAGATTATTTATCCATCAATTTATCATCATTTATTCAACAGAAATACACCTTGTTCTTTATATTCACTCACCTGTGTAGTCTGAGTAGTAACATAGCTGCCAGGGATGCAGCTTTATGATAAAAGCCTTAACGATAGTAATGATACTAACAGCATAAGCTCCATTGGAGCCTGCATTGGAAGATTGTGATCAAAACATGCTCTTTCAAATTGAAAGGCCCAGGGTTCAACGAGAAAGAAAAATTCAAGCCCGGATGTGAATTTGAGTAGAAGGAAGCCATTCCGCCATTAATTTTCCAATAGGTAGAACTGCAATCTGTGCTGAGACTGAAGATATATATAGAGCATTCTGGCGATAACCAAAGAATTGATTTAAGAAGGCGAGAAGAGTGCAGGATGTGATTCCTAATACCCTTGTTCAAATGTTAAGGCTGGTAAGCTCGGATCATCTGTAATTGGTACTGTAAGTCTAACTTGCTCAATTGGAGAATCATTCGTTATATCTGCACAGATAAAAATTTAGATCAAAATTCAACATTTTATGTTTTCACTCTAAGCTAAAACACAACCAAGAATATTTACCTGATTTCTCTGATTCCTTGTCATCAGAACCCATGTCTATGAGTTTGTTTCCCTCTCAAACTCAAGGTATCTTTTACATTCTCTTTTACCTAATGTAGATTTATTGGATGCAAGATTCGATTGAAATATTATTGTATTAGATCATGCATAAGGACATCTTGCGTTCTCTTGGAGCTACCTTATATCTAATGTAGCTTTTTGAATGCGAGATTTGAATGAAATATTATTGTATTGGATCATGCATAAGGACGTCCACTTGAAGATAGATGTTTCTTTCTTTCCTCTATTTCTTTTTTTTTCTTGGGGTCTCAGTTCAATTATGGATGATGGCGCAAGCACCAAGAAGTGTGAATACAAGATAAATTGTGCAGTGCACTGCAAAATCAATTCTTTTCTTCTCTACTTACAAAAGCTGTGTGTTTGAGACTACGGGATATTCACTTTAGAATACATCAAAATTCAATATTGATTGGAATCTTTGCACTACCTTAGCCTCCACAAGTGTACAATAAATGCCCATTTGTTGTCAGATAAGCCAACTTGATGTACAAATACTTTTTTTCCTCCATCTTTTGGATTTTGTTATGGGATTATTGTCAAAAATACAAGTACAGGTTGACCATAGAGATACTGAAATTGAAGCATGAATTTAACAGTAAGATGGAAATATTCACTTTAGAAAAGAAGAGAAAGGAATCTGTAGTTAATGTTGCTAGACTTTTGGGCATGTGCAATTAATCGTTTAAATATCGTCTATTTCTTAAATAAACAATGTTACCTATTTTAAAGTACCAAGTTGTGATTCTTATTATTTGTTCTTTTAAAAGTTTAAAGTTATCAGATTAATACAATTTATACTTACTAAATTAATCAGAAACAACCTGTATAATGTGGGTTGCATTCTAATGTGTGGTCCCTTGATCTTAAATGCAAATACAGTGTAATGAATAATCATTTTGGCCTTTCTGCTCTCAAAAGAAATAATTTGATTTTGTTAAAATAGGATTGTGAAAGACTAATTGCTAATTGGAGCAAGTGGAATCTTGAATTTTGAGGGATCACATGGACAGCTAGCTAATAGTCAGATGGCCTGGGGAATCATATTGTCAAGGGAAATTTTGAAAGGATACCACATAGTCTCAGTCTTCTTTAAAACAATAGCATAAACTTTGCTGTTTTTAATCATACATGTTACTGTGATACTAACTTTTCTTGCATATATCCTTACTTTAAATCCTAGGATTGCTCACATTCACTTTCAACCTTTTGAATTGCATTCAAATTTTCTTAAAAACACGACAAATACACATCTGCTCTCCTCACTCATAGAGAGGGCAACCTCAACATTGATCCCTGGAGCAGTAGGACAACTAGCCAATGGACAATGATCATCCAACTGTTGACCAATCTAGGCCAAACGAACCGATGCCAAGGCCATAAGAACCTGAACCAATTTGTTGCATTGTGATTGACTGTTTCCAGATCCAGCAGACAAAGGAGAGGGCAGTTATTGAAGGAAGAGGTAGTTGGGGACAATGTAGTAGGCAAAGCTTGAGATGAAGACTGTGATGAAGAATTGGAGCCTTGTCATCCCTCCTTTGGCCGCTTCGTCCTCATGCATTGCCCTATTATGCATTTGCACAAACAATGTGTCAAGAAAACCGAAAATATAGACAAAGTGAGTAAAAAAAAAATTTGGTGGGGGTGGGGGGTGGGTGTACGTTGCCTGTAAATGAGTGTATTTGTCCCCCAACCCCCATGCCACCCCACCCGGCAAGGACATTTCAGTTATTTGCCAATCACAGGTAGGCGATCCGGTCAGAAAAGTTAAACCCTATATCATCTACTTATCAATTCCAAGAGGGATCCAAATTAATGTTTTTATTTACTCTTGTTAAAGATAGAAACCTGAAAAGAGAGACTTGTACTAGATTTGCAGGCCACCACATATAAGGGGAATCAACCAGGAACTTTCTGAAGATACCAGCCCATCCATATCCCATCATCTGCAAGATTCCATCAACATTACAAAGATTATTTATCCATCAATTTATCATCATTTATTCAACAGAAATACACCTTGTTCTTTATATTCACTCACCTGTGTAGTCTGAGTAAGTAACATAGCTGCCAGGGGATGCAGCTTTCTATGATAAAAAGCCTTAACGATAGTAATGATACTAACAGCATAAGCTCCATTGGAGCCTGCATTGGCGAAGATTGTGATCAAAACATGCTCTTTCAAATTGAAAGGCCCAGGGTTCAACGAGAAAGAAAAATTCAAGCCCGGAATGTGAATTTGAGTAGAAGGAAGCCATTCCGCCATTAATTTTCCAATAGGTAGAACTGCAATCTGTGCTGAGACTGAAGATATATATAGAGCATTCTGGCGATAACCAAAGAATTGATTTAAGAAGGCGAGAAGAGTGCAGGATGTGATTCCTAATACCCTTGTTCGAAATGTTAAGGCTGGTAAGCTCGGATCATCTGTAATTGGTACTGTAAGTCTAACTTGCTCAATTGGAGAATCATTCGTTATATCTGCACAGATAAAAATTTAGATCAAAATTCAACATTTTATGTTTTCGACTCTAAGCGCAAAACACAACCAAGAATATTTACCTGATTTCTCTGATTCCTTGTCATCAGAACCCATGTCTATGAGTTTGTTTCCCTCTCAAACTCAAGGTATCTTTTACATTCTCTTTTACCTAATGTAGATTTATTGGATGCAAGATTCGATTGAAATATTATTGTATTAGATCATGCATAAGGACATCTTGCGTTCTCTTGGAGCTACCTTATATCTAATGTAGCTTTCTTGAATGCGAGATTTGAATGAAATATTATTGTATTGGATCATGCATAAGGACGTCCACTTGAAGATAGATGTTTCTTTCTTTCCTCTATTTCTTTTTTTTTTTTTTGGGGTCTCAGTTCAATTATGGATGATGGCGCAAGCACCAAGAAGTGTGAATACAAGATAAATTGTGCAGTGCACTGCAAAAATCAATTCTTTTCTTCTCTACTTACAAAAGCTGTGTGTTTGAGACTTCGGGATATTCACTTTAGAATACATCAAAATTCAATATTGGATTGGAATCTTTGCACTACCTTAGCCTCCACAAGTGTACAATAAATGCCCATTTGTTGTCAGATAAGCCAACTTGATGTACAAATACTTTTTTTCCTCCATCTTTTGGATTTTGTTATGGGATTATTGTCGAAAAATACAAGTACAGGTTGACCATAGAGATACTGAAATTGAAGCATGAATTTAACAGTAAGATGGAAATATTCACTTTAGAAAAGAAGAGAAAGGAATCTGTAGTTAATGTTGCTAGACTTTTGGGCATGTGCAATTAATCGTTTAAATATCGTCTATTTCTTAAATAAACAATGTTACCTATTTTAAAGTACCAAGTTGTGATTCTTATTATTTGTTCTTTTAAAAGTTTAAAGTTATCAGATTAATACAATTTATACTTACTAAATTAATCAGAAACAACCTGTATAATGTGGGTTGCATTCTAATGTGTGGTCCCTTGATCTTAAATGCAAATACAGTGTAATGAATAATCATTTTGGCCTTTCTGCTCTCAAAAGAAATAATTTGATTTTGTTAAAATAGGATTGTGAAAGACTAATTGCTAATTGGAGCAAGTGGAATCTTGAATTTTGAGGGATCACATGGACAGCTAGCTAATAGTCAGATGGCCTGGGGAATCATATTGTCAAGGCGAAATTTTGAAAGGATACCACATAGTCTCAGTCTTCTTTAAAACAATAGCATAAACTTTGCTGTTTTTAATCATACATGTTACTGTGATACTAACTTTTCTTGCATATATCCTTACTTTAAATCCTAGGATTGCTCACATTCACTTTCAACCTTTTGAATTGCATTCAAATTTTCTTAAAAACACGACAAATACACATCTGCTCTCCTCACTCATAGAGAGGGCAACCCTCAACATTGATCCCTGGAGCAGTAGGACAACTAGCCAATGGACAATGATCATCCAACTCCAGTCCCCACCATTTAGGTCCATTAATATTGTTACTCTGCAGTGTAAAATATGAAAGTATAGCCAAAAAAGCCACTCCGGCATCTAAACCTGCAGATAGCACATAATTGTGCCTAGCCCACCACCCTTTGAATCTCCTATAGACAAAAAGGTTGAAGAATATCCCAACTGCTCCCCACATTATAAAGTTCACAGCTCTTGCAGGTGGCATATTACCCGTTGCCCCCAAAATTACCGGCATATTAATCAATTTGATCCATTGCTTTTCTGGATATATGCGTGATAATACCCAAACTGGCAGGGGGGCAAATAGACCAACAAGAAAAAAGAAGTTAACTTTTTCATATAGACCGAGATTTCCAAACATTCTTCGAGGAGAGACTACACCCCATATAATTGATGCGCTGTAGAAAACTGCATCACCAGGACAAGTCCATGGACTGCCCTCCGGTAGTTTCGAAGGGTCACAGATGTTTTCGATTTTGTGCAAGAGCCACCATGATGTTCCAATAGGTAGAACTGCAATCTGTGCTGAGACTGAAGATATATATAGAGCATTCTGGCGATAACCAAAGAATTGATTTAAGAAGGCGAGAAGAGTGCAGGATGTGATTCCTAATACCCTTGTTCGAAATGTTAAGGCTGGTAAGCTCGGATCATCTGTAATTGGTACTGTAAGTCTAACTTGCTCAATTGGAGAATCATTCGTTATATCTGCACAGATAAAAATTTAGATCAAAATTCAACATTTTATGTTTTCGACTCTAAGCGTAAAACACAACCAAGAATATTTACCTGATTTCTCTGATTCCTTGTCATCAGAACCCATGTCTATGAGTTTGTTTCCCTCTCAAACTCAAGGTATCTTTTACATTCTCTTTTACCTAATGTAGATTTATTGGATGCGAGATTCGATTGAAATATTATTGTATTAGATCATGCATAAGGACATCTTGCGTTCTCTTGGAGCTACCTTATATCTAATGTAGCTTTCTTGAATGCGAGATTTGAATGAAATATTATTGTATTGGATCATGCATAAGGACGTCCACTTGAAGATAGATGTTTCTTTCTTTCCTCTATTTCTTTTTTTTTTTCTTGGGGTCTCAGTTCAATTATGGATGATGGCGCAAGCACCAAGAAGTGTGAATACAAGATAAATTGTGCAGTGCACTGCAAAAATCAATTCTTTTCTTCTCTACTTACAAAAGCTGTGTGTTTGAGACTACGGGATATTCACTTTAGAATACATCAAAATTCAATATTGGATTGGAATCTTTGCACTACCTTAGCCTCCACAAGTGTACAATAAATGCCCATTTGTTGTCAGATAAGCCAACTTGATGTACAAATACTTTTTTTCCTCCATCTTTTTGGATTTTTGTTGCGGGATTATTGTCGAAAAATACAAGTACAGGTTGACCATAGAGATACTGAAATTGAAGCATGAATTTAACAGTAAGATGGAAATATTCACTTTAGAAAAGAAGAGAAAGGAATCTGTAGTTAATGTTGCTAGACTTTTGGGCATGTGCAATTAATCGTTTAAATATCGTCTATTTCTTAAATAAACAATGTTACCTATTTTAAAGTACCAAGTTGTGATTCTTATTATTTGTTCTTTTAAAAGTTTAAAGTTATCAGATTAATACAATTTATACTTACTAAATTAATCAGAAACAACCTGTATAATGTGGGTTGCATTCTAATGTGTGGTCCCTTGATCTTAAATGCAAATACAGTGTAATGAATAATCATTTTGGCCTTTCTGCTCTCAAAAGAAATAATTTGATTTTGTTAAAATAGGATTGTGAAAGACTAATTGCTAATTGGAGCAAGTGGAATCTTGAATTTTGAGGGATCACATGGACAGCTAGCTAATAGTCAGATGGCCTGGGGAATCATATTGTCAAGGCGAAATTTTGAAAGGATACCACATAGTCTCAGTCTTCTTTAAAACAATAGCATAAACTTTGCTGTTTTTTTAATCATACATGTTACTGTGATACTAACTTTTCTTGCATATATCCTTACTTTAAATCCTAGGATTGCTCACATTCACTTTCAACCTTTTGAATTGCATTCAAATTTTCTTTAAAAACACGACAAATACACATCTGCTCTCCTCACTCATAGAGAGGGCAACCCTCAACATTGATCCCTGGAGCAGTAGGACAACTAGCCAATGGACAATGATCATCCAACTCCAGTCCCCACCATTTAGGTCCATTAATATTGTTACTCTGCAGTGTAAAATATGAAAGTATAGCCAAAAAAGCCACTCCGGCATCTAAACCTGCAGATAGCACATAATTGTGCCTAGCCCACCACCCTTTGAATCTCCTATAGACAAAAAGGTTGAAGAATATCCCAACTGCTCCCCACATTATAAAGTTCACAGCTCTTGCAGGTGGCATATTACCCGTTGCCCCCAAAATTACCGGCATATTAATCAATTTGATCCATTGCTTTTCTGGATATATGCGTGATAATACCCAAACTGGCAGGGGGGCAAATAGACCAACAAGAAAAAAGAAGTTAACTTTTTCATATAGACCGAGATTTCCAAACATTCTTCGAGGAGAGACTACACCCCATATAATTGATGCGCTGTAGAAAACTGCATCACCAGGACAAGTCCATGGACTGCCCTCCGGTAGTTTCGAAGGGTCACAGATGTTTTCGATTTTGTGCAAGAGCCACCATGATGTTCCAAAGTATGTTGAGGATGCTATAATTGTTCCTACAAGCTGGAGAGATATATGGCAAAGTTGTGAAGGATTATTAACTTGGTTATACTTGAAGGAAATTGAATTAGTTGCGGATAGACGCCTTGTCGTGTCATTGTTTTGAGTTTACTACTCATCTAGTTCTATTTTTGCAGATAGACACCCTGCATGAAACTTTTTAACTTGTTTACCCTCATGGGGTCTATTTGTCAAAAACAATTCTCTTTATCCAAGGGTGAAAGAGTAAAAAAAAAATTCACTCGGGTAGTAAGTACAAAACAGCAACACTACAGGGAGTCTGCGCAATAACGTTTACCTGCACAATGAACATGGATCTTGGAGGGATCTTCATGTAATGACCCAGTTTAAAATCTTGAAGGAACATGATAGCTTGAGACATGCTTATGTAGCCATAGGTCTTGAAGGACACATTGGCGAGGGGCCTTCCCGGGTATGCATAACCGATTATTAGCTCCGTGATGACATTTAGTCCTGGTTGCTGATATTTTGCAGTAACAAGGAAAATTAGTCTACTGACGAATAAAAGTAGGGTTGAAGGAATTGGGATAGGTAGAGATATTTGTACTTGATTTGTTGTTGCTGTAATGATGCCAATTGGGAGAGTGAAGAGCAAAGCCAAGCCACCGGCGAGTATCACTCCCCAGTATCTGAGCTGCAACTGGTTGTCGAAGCCCTCACAGGTGGCGATTGCGAGGGCTAACATTGATATCAAGATTGCATAGAACCACCATTGAGGGACATCTTTGTAGTTCTTTTTCATGAGTCTTGTGTGCACATCACCAATTTGATTCTGGAATGACTCTCTTGTCTGCCTCCATATTGATCTGCAATATGATTAAAGGAACAAGTCAGAAATTTGCTGATCTTTTTTCTAATTTGATCGATGAAAAGGTATGTGAAACAAAATTTTTATTCAATTTTAATATGCATGAGTTTACAGTGCTTTTGTTACAGTTACTTGTATCTAAAACTACGGGATATTCACTTTAGAATACATCAAAATTCAATATTGGATTGGAATCTTTGCACTACCTTAGCCTCCACAAGTGTACAATAAATGCCCATTTGTTGTCAGATAAGCCAACTTGATGTACAAATACTTTTTTTCCTCCATCTTTTGGATTTTGTTATGGATTATTGTCGAAAAATACAAGTACAGGTTGACCATAGAGATACTGAAATTGAAGCATGAATTTAACAGTAAGATGGAAATATTCACTTTAGAAAAGAAGAGAAAGGAATCTGTAGTTAATGTTGCTAGACTTTTGGGCATGTGCAATTAATCGTTTAAATATCGTCTATTTCTTAAATAAACAATGTTACCTATTTTAAAGTACCAAGTTGTGATTCTTATTATTTGTTCTTTTAAAAGTTTAAAGTTATCAGATTAATACAATTTATACTTACTAAATTAATCAGAAACAACCTGTATAATGTGGGTTGCATTCTAATGTGTGGTCCCTTGATCTTAAATGCAAATACAGTGTAATGAATAATCATTTTGGCCTTTCTGCTCTCAAAAGAAATAATTTGATTTTGTTAAAATAGGATTGTGAAAGACTAATTGCTAATTGGAGCAAGTGGAATCTTGAATTTTGAGGGATCACATGGACAGCTAGCTAATAGTCAGATGGCCTGGGGAATCATATTGTCAAGGCGAAATTTTGAAAGGATACCACATAGTCTCAGTCTTCTTTAAAACAATAGCATAAACTTTGCTGTTTTTAATCATACATGTTACTGTGATACTAACTTTTCTTGCATATATCCTTACTTTAAATCCTAGGATTGCTCACATTCACTTTCAACCTTTTGAATTGCATTCAAATTTTCTTAAAAACACGACAAATACACATCTGCTCTCCTCACTCATAGAGAGGGCAACCCTCAACATTGATCCCTGGAGCAGTAGGACAACTAGCCAATGGACAATGATCATCCAACTCCAGTCCCCACCATTTAGGTCCATTAATATTGTTACTCTGCAGTGTAAAATATGAAAGTATAGCCAAAAAGCCACTCCGGCATCTAAACCTGCAGATAGCACATAATTGTGCCTAGCCCACCACCCTTTGAATCTCCTATAGACAAAAGGTTGAAGAATATCCCAACTGCTCCCCACATTATAAAGTTCACAGCTCTTGCAGGTGGCATATTACCCGTTGCCCCAAAATTACCGCATATTAATCAATTTGATCCATTGCTTTTCTGGATATATGTGATAATACCCAAACTGGCAGGGGGGCAAATAGACCAACAAGAAAAAAGAAGTTAACTTTTTCATATAGACCGAGATTTCCAAACATTCTTCGAGGAGAGACTACACCCCATATAATTGATGCGCTGTAGAAAACTGCATCACCAGGACAAGTCCATGGACTGCCCTCCGGTAGTTTCGAAGGGTCACAGATGTTTTCGATTTTGTGCAAGAGCCACCATGATGTTCCAAAGTATGTTGAGGATGCTATAATTGTTCCTACAAGCTGGAGAGATATATGGCAAAGTTGTGAAGGATTATTAACTTGGTTATACTTGAAGGAAATTGAATTAGTTGCGGATAGACGCCTTGTCGTGTCATTGTTTTGAGTTTACTACTCATCTAGTTCTATTTTTGCAGATAGACACCCTGCATGAAACTTTTTAACTTGTTTACCCTCATGGGGTCTATTTGTCAAAAACAATTCTCTTTATCCAAGGGTGAAAGAGTAAAAAAAAAATTCACTCGGGTAGTAAGTACAAAACAGCAACACTACAGGGAGTCTGCGCAATAACGTTTACCTGCACAATGAACATGGATCTTGGAGGGATCTTCATGTAATGACCCAGTTTAAAATCTTGAAGGAACATGATAGCTTGAGACATGCTTATGTAGCCATAGGTCTTGAAGGACACATTGGCGAGGGGCCTTCCCGGGTATGCATAACCGATTATTAGCTCCGTGATGACATTTAGTCCTGGTTGCTGATATTTTGCAGTAACAAGGAAAATTAGTCTACTGACGAATAAAAGTAGGGTTGAAGGAATTGGGATAGGAAGAGATATTTGTACTTGATTTGTTGTTGCTGTAATGATGCCAATTGGGAGAGTGAAGAGCAAAGCCAAGCCACCGGCGAGTATCACTCCCAGTATCTGAGCTGCAACTGGTTGTCGGCCCTCACAGGTGGCGATTGCAGGGCTAACATTGATATCAAGATTGCATAGAACCACCATTGAGGGACATCTTTGTAGTTCTTTTTCATGAGTCTTGTGTGCACATCACCAATTTGATTCTGGAATGACTCTCTTGTCTGCCTCCATATTGATCTGCAATATGATTAAAGGAACAAGTCAGAAATTTGCTGATCTTTTTCTAATTTGATCGATGAAAAGGTATGTGAAACAAAATTTTTATTCAATTTTAATATGCATGAGTTTACAGTGCTTTTGTTACAGTTACTTGTATCTAAAACAGAATTTTATCCAGAATATCTTATTTTGCTAAATCAACTTCTTTCTTTTGTGCAGGCCTATCTCAATATCTACATATCACAGGCACAAAAACTATATTTACTGGAGTTACTTGTGTAATTATACACACACATATTTGTGATATTGATAAAGTTGACAAATATCTTATTTAGAGTCCAGGAAAATGCAATCTATACCCTTCTACACTCTAAAGTTAATAAAAAGATTCACCAAAAGAATATAACTAATAAGTATTAGCTGAGTAATTCTTGTCAGAAAACAAGCAATCTGGACCTTTTTCTTGTTCCTGCTTTTGTGTCTACAAGCTTCATTTTTAGCAAAATTGTGATCATATGTCATCAGACCATTGTGTGCATTGAAGATAACAATCACTATTCAATTGAAATGCTAGTTTCTTAAACTATAATTTTCTATGCTCAAGGTCTTAAAAATAATTTAAGAAAATACAATACATGATGAAATTACCTTCCATGAAAGAGACCAACATGAGACAAAGTGGCAGCCAAAGTAGCAAAACTCAATCCATAACTTAGAACAAAGAAGATACTCAAATTAACCTGACCAACTTGATCATACCCTACTTGGCTAAACTTGAATGTTTTCGGATTCAACACTTTGTCAACATCATATACACTTCCATTACCCGTAAACACAACAGGAGAAAATATAGGAAACCTCTTAGCCTCATAAGTGTTCGTCCAATATGCAATCGGTGTAATCACATAAAGAATCATAAAGAAACCAAACATTATGTTGATTATAGCAAACCCCGGTGTAGCCAATGGACTTCCAAGAAATCCAGCTACAGTGGACCAGTCGAGACCAAAGCTTCCAACGCCGAGGCCAAATAGACCTGAACCAATTTGTTGCATTGTTACAGAGTTTGTCCATATCCAGCAAATGAATGAGAGGGCAGTGATTGATTGAAAGAAGTAGTTGGGTACAATGTAGTATGAGAAGCTTGAGATCAAGACTAAGAGGAAGAATTGGAGCCTTGTTAATCCTCCCTTTGGCCTCTTTTCGATATCGTGTAATGCCCTATATACAGAAAAATGTTTAGAAATTTTACGGGTAAAGCTATAGAAATTCGAGATAATACCTGAATAGTGAGACTTGTAACTTGTTTACCCTCATGGGGTCTATTTGTCAAAACAATTCTCTTTATCCAAGGGTGAAAGAGTAAAAAAAAAATTCACTCGGGTAGTAAGTACAAAACAGCAACACTACAGGGAGTCTGCGCAATAACGTTTACCTGCACAATGAACATGGATCTTGGAGGGATCTTCATGTAATGACCCAGTTTAAAATCTTGAAGGAACATGATAGCTTGAGACATGCTTATGTAGCCATAGGTCTTGAAGGACACATTGGCGAGGGCCTTCCCGGGTATGCATAACCGATTATTAGCTCCGTGATGACATTTAGTCCTGGTTGCTGATATTTTGCAGTAACAAGGAAAATTAGTCTACTGACGAATAAAAGTAGGGTTGAAGGAATTGGGATAGGTAGAGATATTTGTACTTGATTTGTTGTTGCTGTAATGATGCCAATTGGGAGAGTGAAGAGCAAAGCCAAGCCACCGGCGAGTATCACTCCCAGTATCTGAGCTGCAACTGGTTGTCGGCCCTCACAGGTGGCGATTGCAGGGCTAACATTGATATCAAGATTGCATAGAACCACCATTGAGGGACATCTTTGTAGTTCTTTTTCATGAGTCTTGTGTGCACATCACCAATTTGATTCTGGAATGACTCTCTTGTCTGCCTCCATATTGATCTGCAATATGATTAAAGGAACAAGTCAGAAATTTGCTGATCTTTTTCTAATTTGATCGATGAAAAGGTATGTGAAACAAAATTTTTATTCAATTTTAATATGCATGAGTTTACAGTGCTTTTGTTACAGTTACTTGTATCTAAAACAGAATTTTATCCAGAATATCTTATTTTGCTAAATCAACTTCTTTCTTTTGTGCAGGCCTATCTCAATATCTACATATCACAGGCACAAAAACTATATTTACTGGAGTTACTTGTGTAATTATACACACACATATTTGTGATATTGATAAAGTTGACAAATATCTTATTTAGAGTCCAGGAAAATGCAATCTATACCCTTCTACACTCTAAAGTTAATAAAAAGATTCACCAAAAGAATATAACTAATAAGTATTAGCTGAGTAATTCTTGTCAGAAAACAAGCAATCTGGACCTTTTTCTTGTTCCTGCTTTTGTGTCTACAAGCTTCATTTTTAGCAAAATTGTGATCATATGTCATCAGACCATTGTGTGCATTGAAGATAACAATCACTATTCAATTGAAATGCTAGTTTCTTAAACTATAATTTTCTATGCTCAAGGTCTTAAAAATAATTTAAGAAAATACAATACATGATGAAATTACCTTCCATGAAAGAGACCAACATGAGACAAAGTGGCAGCCAAAGTAGCAAAACTCAATCCATAACTTAGAACAAAGAAGATACTCAAATTAACCTGACCAACTTGATCATACCCTACTTGGCTAAACTTGAATGTTTTCGGATTCAACACTTTGTCAACATCATATACACTTCCATTACCCGTAAACACAACAGGAGAAAATATAGGAAACCTCTTAGCCTCATAAGTGTTCGTCCAATATGCAATCGGTGTAATCACATAAAGAATCATAAAGAAACCAAACATTATGTTGATTATAGCAAACCCGGTGTAGCCAATGGACTTCCAAGAAATCCAGCTACAGTGGACCAGTCGAGACCAAAGCTTCCAGCCGAGGCCAAATAGACCTGAACCAATTTGTTGCATTGTTACAGAGTTTGTCCATATCCAGCAAATGAATGAGAGGGCAGTGATTGATTGAAAGAAGTAGTTGGGTACAATGTAGTATGAGAAGCTTGAGATCAAGACTAAGAGGAAGAATTGAGCCTTGTTAATCCTCCCTTTGGCCTCTTTTCGATATCGTGTAATGCCCTATATACAGAAAAAATGTTTAGAAATTTTACGGGTAAAGCTATAGAAATTCGAGATAATACCTGAATAGTGAGACTTGTACTAGGTTAGAAGGCCACCACATATAAGGAGAATCAACAAGGAATTTTCTGAATACACCAGCCCATCCATACCCCATCATCTGAGATTTCATAAAAATACAATCAAGGTTGTTTTTTTCTTGAAACTATCATACACTTTTAGTCTTAATCTTAATAACTTTTTTATATATATATATCTAAGTTCCAGAAGGTAAATTTAGTATTTCGAAAAATCTCAAGGACATCTTACCTAGCTTATAACTCCAAGAGCAGTAGGTTCATCTATGAAATGAATGTTTATTTGCATAAACTATATTTTCATCCTTCTGATTATTTATGTTGAAGTTGCAGAGATATATATTTATGGGTTGATTTCAGATAGACCCCCTGTAGTATCGATGTTTTGAACTTACTACTCCTGTAGTTTCATTGTCGTAGCACTTCCAGGGTCAAAAAATTTCACTCTTTTGCGATGGGACTCTGTCAGATATTGCCCCTGGTGAAATTAGTGAATCCATGTAAGGGTAAAAGAGTCTAAAAATTTGTAAACCAGAGGATCTATCATGCAACAATGAAATTATAGGTTAGTAAGTTCAAGATTGTGATACTAGAGTCTAAGTGGGTCTATGTGCAATTAACCCTATTATTTATTATTGACATACTGTATTCTCCTTAATCAACATCAGAAAATTAAAGTGATCAAGAATCACTGAAGAATCTCAATATTTTGCAAGAAATGAGTCCTTTACATAGAAATTTTCAGACATAGTTGGAATTCTCAGTTTCCAAATATAGGTCTTCAGTGGTATAGTAGGTCTAGATGATTTCTGAGAGTTGAAGATACTTAATTTATTTTCTCTTCACATAAACTTAAAATTGATATACCTGTGTGGTTTGAGTAAGCAGCATAGCTGCAAGAGGATGTATCTTCTTATGATAAAAGCGATAACAATGGTGATGATATGTCATCAGACCATTGTGTGCATTGAAGATAATAATCACTATTCAATTGAAATGCTAGTTTCTTAAACTATAATTTTCTATGCTCAAGGTCTTAAAAATAATTTAAGAAAATACAATACATGATGAAATTACCTTCCATGAAAGAGACCAACATGAGACAAAGTGGCAGCCAAAGTAGCAAAACTCAATCCATAACTTAGAACAAAGAAGATACTCAAATTAACCTGACCAACTTGATCATACCCTACTTGGCTAAACTTGAATGTTTTCGATTCAACACTTTGTCAACATCATATACACTTCCATTACCCGTAAACACAACAGGAGAAAATATAGGAAACCTCTTAGCCTCATAAGTGTTCGTCCAATATGCAATCGGTGTAATCACATAAAGAATCATAAAGAAACCAAACATTATGTTGATTATAGCAAACCCGGTGTAGCCAATGGACTTCCAAGAAATCCAGCTACAGTGGACCAGTCGAGACCAAAGCTTCCAGCCGAGGCCAAATAGACCTGAACCAATTTGTTGCATTGTTACAGAGTTTGTCCATATCCAGCAAATGAATGAGAGGGCAGTGATTGATTGAAAGAAGTAGTTGGGTACAATGTAGTATGAGAAGCTTGAGATCAAGACTAAGAGGAAGAATTGAGCCTTGTTAATCCTCCCTTTGGCCTCTTTTCGATATCGTGTAATGCCCTATATACAGAAAAAATGTTTAGAAATTTTACGGGTAAAGCTATAGAAATTCGAGATAATACCTGAATAGTGAGACTTGTACTAGGTTAGAAGGCCACCACATATAAGGAGAATCAACAAGGAATTTTCTGAATACACCAGCCCATCCATACCCCATCATCTGAGATTTCATAAAAATACAATCAAGGTTGTTTTTTCTTGAAACTATCATACACTTTTAGTCTTAATCTTAATAACTTTTTATATATATATATCTAAGTTCCAGAAGGTAAATTTAGTATTTCGAAAAATCTCAAGGACATCTTACCTAGCTTATAACTCCAAGAGCAGTAGGTTCATCTATGAAATGAATGTTTATTTGCATAAACTATATTTTCATCCTTCTGATTATTTATGTTGAAGTTGCAGAGATATATATTTATGGGTTGATTTCAGATAGACCCCTGTAGTATCGATGTTTTGAACTTACTACTCCTGTAGTTTCATTGTCGTAGCACTTCCAGGGTCAAAAATTTCACTCTTTTGCGATGGGACTCTGTCAGATATTGCCCCTGGTGAAATTAGTGAATCCATGTAAGGGTAAAAGAGTCTAAAATTTGTAAACCAGAGGATCTATCATGCAACAATGAAATTATAGGTTAGTAAGTTCAAGATTGTGATACTAGAGTCTAAGTGGGTCTATGTGCAATTAACCCTATTATTTATTATTGACATACTGTATTCTCCTTAATCAACATCAGAAAATTAAAGTGATCAAGAATCACTGAAGAATCTCAATATTTTTGCAAGAAATGAGTCCTTTACATAGAAATTTTCAGACATAGTTGGAATTCTCAGTTTCCAAATATAGGTCTTCAGTGGTATAGTAGGTCTAGATGATTTCTGAGAGTTGAAGATACTTAATTTATTTTCTCTTCACATAAACTTAAAATTGATATACCTGTGTGGTTTGAGTAAGCAGCATAGCTGCAAGAGGATGTATCTTCTTATGATAAAAAGCGATAACAATGGTGATGATATTCACAGCATAAACCGAGTTCGAGCCAGAATTTGCAAAGATAGTGATCAAAACATGCTCTTTGAGATTGAAAGGTCCCGGATTCAGTGAGAATGACCATTTTGTGCCTGGTATTTTAATTGGCTTAGAAGGAAGTGTAGCTGCCATTAGTTTGCCTATCGGCATAACCACAATCTGAGCAGAGACCGAGGAGATGTATAGCTGATTCTGGCGGTAACCAAAGAACTGGTTCAAAAGGCGAGGATGGCGATGATGTGATTCCAAGAACCCGTTGAAATGTTAGGGCGGTATTGTTGGGTCGTCTGTGATTGGAACTGTGAGTCGAACTTGCTCGATTGGAGAATCATTGACTTCATCTGCAAGATATGAATGAAGACATTAAGATATTGACTTCATCATTAGTTTTCTACTCAGTTTCAGCACTTGAAATAGAAACATTTATGTCTGAACAACATATCAATTTCTTTGATTTCCCTCTTTCTGTTTCAAACCAAGCAATAATATTTCTCAAATATGAAATCTTGGCATCTTAAACTAGATAAAAAGAAAATCTGTTCAAAGAAATTCACCTGTTTCAACCTCAGGATGAACCTTTCCAATTGATTCTCGCACCTCCGTACCATTGGAATCCATGGCCTTTTCTTTAATTAAGCAGATGTGCAATCCGTTTATAAGGTACAAAGTATCGATATTTTGACCATCGATAGTCCATTCATCGATATTTTATTCGTAAAATTTGGACGTTGGTAACAAGAACATGATAGAAACCTCTTGTGATAATGCTATCAAATTTGTAATCGGTGTAATCACATAAAGAATCATAAAGAAACCAAACATTATGTTGATTATAGCAAACCCCGGTGTAGCCAATGGACTTCCAAGAAATCCAGCTACAGTGGACCAGTCGAGACCAAAGCTTCCAACGCCGAGGCCAAATAGACCTGAACCAATTTGTTGCATTGTTACAGAGTTTGTCCATATCCAGCAAATGAATGAGAGGGCAGTGATTGATTGAAAGAAGTAGTTGGGTACAATGTAGTATGAGAAGCTTGAGATCAAGACTAAGAGGAAGAATTGGAGCCTTGTTAATCCTCCCTTTGGCCTCTTTTCGATATCGTGTAATGCCCTATATACAGAAAAAATGTTTAGAAATTTTACGGGTAAAGCTATAGAAATTCGAGATAATACCTGAATAGTGAGACTTGTACTAGGTTAGAAGGCCACCACATATAAGGAGAATCAACAAGGAATTTTCTGAATACACCAGCCCATCCATACCCCATCATCTGAGATTTCATAAAAATACAATCAAGGTTGTTTTTTCTTGAAACTATCATACACTTTTAGTCTTAATCTTAATAACTTTTTATATATATATATCTAAGTTCCAGAAGGTAAATTTAGTATTTCGAAAAATCTCAAGGACATCTTACCTAGCTTATAACTCCAAGAGCAGTAGGTTCATCTATGAAATGAATGTTTATTTGCATAAACTATATTTTCATCCTTCTGATTATTTATGTTGAAGTTGCAGAGATATATATTTATGGGTTGATTTCAGATAGACCCCTGTAGTATCGATGTTTTGAACTTACTACTCCTGTAGTTTCATTGTCGTAGCACTTCCAGGGTCAAAAATTTCACTCTTTTGCGATGGGACTCTGTCAGATATTGCCCCTGGTGAAATTAGTGAATCCATGTAAGGGTAAAAGAGTCTAAAATTTGTAAACCAGAGGATCTATCATGCAACAATGAAATTATAGGTTAGTAAGTTCAAGATTGTGATACTAGAGTCTAAGTGGGTCTATGTGCAATTAACCCTATTATTTATTATTGACATACTGTATTCTCCTTAATCAACATCAGAAAATTAAAGTGATCAAGAATCACTGAAGAATCTCAATATTTTTGCAAGAAATGAGTCCTTTACATAGAAATTTTCAGACATAGTTGGAATTCTCAGTTTCCAAATATAGGTCTTCAGTGGTATAGTAGGTCTAGATGATTTCTGAGAGTTGAAGATACTTAATTTATTTTCTCTTCACATAAACTTAAAATTGATATACCTGTGTGGTTTGAGTAAGCAGCATAGCTGCAAGAGGATGTATCTTCTTATGATAAAAAGCGATAACAATGGTGATGATATTCACAGCATAAACCGAGTTCGAGCCAGAATTTGCAAAGATAGTGATCAAAACATGCTCTTTGAGATTGAAAGGTCCCGGATTCAGTGAGAATGACCATTTTGTGCCTGGTATTTTAATTGGCTTAGAAGGAAGTGTAGCTGCCATTAGTTTGCCTATCGGCATAACCACAATCTGAGCAGAGACCGAGGAGATGTATAGCTGATTCTGGCGGTAACCAAAGAACTGGTTCAAAAAGGCGAGGATGGCGCATGATGTGATTCCAAGAACCCACGTTCGAAATGTTAGGGCGGGTATTGTTGGGTCGTCTGTGATTGGAACTGTGAGTCGAACTTGCTCGATTGGAGAATCATTGACTTCATCTGCAAGATATGAATGAAGACATTAAGATATTGACTTCATCATTAGTTTTCTACTCAGTTTCAGTACTTGAAATAGAAACATTTATGTCTGAACAACATATCAATTTCTTTGATTTCCCTCTTTCTGTTTCAAACCAAGCAATAATATTTCTCAAATATGAAATCTTGGCATCTTAAACTAGATAAAAAGAAAATCTGTTCAAAGAAATTCACCTGTTTCAACCTCAGGATGAACCTTTCCAATTGATTCTCGCACCTCCGTACCATTGGAATCCATGGCCTTTTCTTTAATTAATCAGATGTGCAATCCGTTTATAAGGTACAAAGTATCGATATTTTGACCATCGATAGTCCATTCATCGATATTTTATTCGTAAAATTTGGACGTTGGTAACAAGAACATGATAGAAACCTCTTGTGATAATGCTATCAAATTTGTAATCTTGGAAGTAACGTTGGCGGGAAAACAATAATGGGTCATTATTTGAAATGGCATTATCTTGGTTGTATAGGAATTTAGGAGCCGTTTGCGTGGGGATTTAGATTGCGCAAGAAGTTGGATTCTTAGTTAAGTTGGAACCTGCACACCAAGTTTGTTGGATTCTTTGTTGTACCATTTGTTTTTTTTAAGCAGTAGATTAATTGGCTAATACAGACAAGTGTGTTCTAATATTTTTCATTATTTTTAAGGGTAACCTTACATCGTAGTTCCCAGAAATGTTGGTCAATATTTGGTTTAGATATTAGTTTCTTAAATCTTTCATATTTTGTAATTAGCTCTTCAAATCACTGAAACTGCTATCAGGTCTCCCCATTCCTATAATTGTTTTAAAATTAGTCCTTCAAATAATTGAAATCACTATTAGATCCTGCAATTCTTTTAAGTTGTTTCAATTAGTCCCGCCTATCTAGAGCAATAACAGACATGGTTCGTTGGAGCTGACAAGGGGTTGGCCTGAGATGAAGAGGGCTTTATATGTATTATATTTATCTTTTCTCTTTTTTTCATGAGGGACCAGACTATATGTGGGTTGTCATGTAAATTTGTACATTTCTAGTAAGTAGCTTGTTTCATTATTATCTCTTTAATGTAATATTGTAACTCTAGATGGATTAGGCCTCACAGTTTCTCTAAAAAGAATTGGGGCATCTAATAGCAATTTTAATGAATTGAAGGACAAATTTTAAACTATGAAAGATTTGAGGAGATACTAATAAGCAACAACTGGGAAAAAACATTTAATACCTCCTCAACAAACAAAAACAACAACCAACAAAAATATAAACTACAAACAAAATGCTTTCTCCCACTCTCTTCCCTCCAATTCCCAACTCAAACTCTCCCATCTCCTCTTCCATCCAAAACAACCATCACCTCTCCATCTCACCTCAAACAACTCCACTCTCTCCTCATCAAAACCGACACCCCTCTCTCTACCCTAATCCCCTTCACCCAAATCCCCTCTCTCTGCTTCCCTTCTCACTTCCATTATGCCCACAAAATCCTCAGTCTCCATTCCCCGAAACCCGAGATCCTCCATTGGAACTCCTACCTCAACACTCTCTCCTCCAACCCTTCTTCCTCCCTCGATGCCCTTCGTCTCTTCTCTTGCCTTCGTGAGCTCGATCTCCTCCCCAATTCCTTCACCCTCTCCTTTGTTCTCAAAGCCTGCTCTCATATCCCCGATGGCATTTTCATTGGTAGATGCATCCATTCATTGATTGTGAAGCTTGAGTACCAATCTGATGTGTTTTTAGTTAATACCCTTGTCAACATGTACTCATGTTATGGATGTGAGGATGATGCTTTGCTTGTGTTTGATAAAATGCCAATTAGAGACGTGGTATCTTGGAATATTATGATTACCCATTTTGTAAAAAAGGGGGAAATTGTGATTGCGAGGGACTTTTTTGATAAAATGCCAGATAAGAATATCCGGTCTTGGACAGCGATGATTGCGGGCTACATGCAAGCAAAGAAGGCGAAGGAAGCTATTGAATTGTTTCGAGAGATGGAAGAGATTGGGGTGAGGGCTAATGAGGTTACAGTCGTCGCAATTCTAGCAGCTTGTGCAGATTTTGGTGATTTGGATTTGGGAAAAAGGGTTCATGAATATGCGAAGAGATCCAGGTTTGGAAATAATGTCAGGGTCCAGAACACGGCGATTGATATGTATATCAAGTGTGGTTGTGTTGACATTGCTCGAAATGTGTTTGATGAAATGACAGAGAGAACAATGGTATCATGGTCAGCGATGATTTGTGGCCACGCAATGCATGGGCAAGGAGAGGAGGCAGTTAAGCTCTTTAAGACCATGACTCAACTGGGTGTTCAGCCAAACGGTGTCACCTTCATCGGTATCTTGCATGCTTGTAGCCACATTGGATCTGTCGATGAAGCATGGAAATTCTTTAGAAAGATGACTGAGGAGTGTGAGATAGTTCCCGAGATTGAACATTATGGATGCATGGTTGATCTCCTGAGTAGAGCTGGTCAGCTCGATGAAGCCCTTGACTTCATCAACACAATGCCAATCAAGCCCAATAGCATTGTGTGGGGAGCTCTATTAGGTGGAGCTAGAGTGCATAAAAGAGTCGATATAGGAGAAGAAGCTATTCGCCATCTGAGAAAATTGGATCCACTTAACGATGGTTATTATGTTGTTTTATCGAACATATATGCAGAGGCTGATCGATGGGGGGATGTTGCGAAAATTCGAATGTTAATGAAAAACTGTGGAGTCAGAAAAACACCTGGTTGGAGCACTGTAACAGTTAATGGAGAGGTGCACGAATTTGTTGCTGGTCAAATCGGGCACCCGAAAATGGAAGAAATTTGCAAGAAATGGGAAGAATTACTGAAGAAAATGAGGGCAAGAGGGTATATGCCAGATACTTCAGTTGTGATGCTTGATATAGAGGATGAGGGAGAAAAAGAGAAGGTTTTGTTTCGGCATAGTGAGAAGCTGGCTTTGGCTTTTGGATTGATGAGTACTCCACCAGGATCAGTGATTAGGATTATGAAGAATTTGAGGGTTTGTAGTGATTGTCATAAAGCATTCAAGTTGATATCAGAGATTGCTGGTAGGGAGATTGTGGTAAGGGACAGGAATCGATTTCATTGCTTTAGGGATGGCTCATGCTCTTGTAAAGATTACTGGTAGGTTCATAACGTGAACCTAAAAAAATAGAAGCTGATTTAAGCAGTTTGGTGTGGTTAAGGCCATTTTGGTATGTTCTCTCCTTACACTGTTAACACTTCTTTCATTTATTTTTATTGCTCACAATAACCTTCTTGCACTTTGTCTTTCATGAGAAAATATCCGATGGGAATGGACCATGGCATTAAATGTGCATCCAAAAGATGTCAACCCTTAGATCTGTGCATGAATCTCGAAACATAATGATCCGATGGCTGACATTCATTTGGTGCACATTTAATGGCATGAGCCCCCGGTACACTTGATACTTTTCCGTCTTTCCTATATTCACATCTAGCTTATTTGCCAATATTAATCAAGTTTAATGGTGCATTTGGATACCTGTAGTTGGATAAGTAGTGCATGTTCAATCCAATTTTCTATCAATATACATTCTAAATCAAGTATGATGAATGCTTAGTAAAAAGCGCTGCATGTGCTTTAGCTCATGCCTCTATGGTTTGACTTTGCTTTGTTATTACTAAATAAAAGCATGGATTAGATGAAAGTTGCATTGAATGCATTATTGTCTCTCATTGCTCCTAAATCATAACCTCATATTCAGATCTAGAGTATTAGGGCCAGATACACTTAATCATGCTTAAACATCCTAACCTTGACCTAATCCCTCTCATTAAACCCCATAACCTTGAAGTGAGACATAGTGTGGGTCATTAAGAGAGGTGAAGGTTGAAATAGGAAAGATATGGAAGAAGAAAGAATGGATGACATAGTGTGGTTGAGAAGTTAGAATTCATGGATCAGAATAAAGAAAAAAGGAAAAGGATAGTTTAGTTCAGAAGTATGATTCATGGATCCAGGGTGAAGATTATTTTGCCCAGCACTATTAAAGGAAAAACTACAAGCTTGTCACAATAACTAATTCTCAATTAATTGCATAAAAGGTTATTGATAATTGTTTAAACCCTTGGGCAAAAAGCTATTTAGTGAGGAGACAAGTGGGGCATGGGTATGTGAGTGCAAATGGACAAGGAAAAATATAAGACTGGAGGATATGAAATGTTTGGATGGTTCGGTGAGAGTTTTGAGGGGGGAAGGAATAAAAAGGAAGAAAATCATAATATTGAGATTTTTAAAAATAAAAAGGAAGGATGAAAGTTTTAAAAAAGGTGGGAGAATTCATTACACTAATTCTCTTTTTTAATTTTTATTTTAATCAAATACAAACTCATATAGTTATTCAGTAAACAATAGATGAGTTTGTAATTTGAGAATCACACAGCATAGATCCTTCATAATCCTTTGTAAATAGTTTAATAGTTATCTACAACTAGTCAATTAGGAATTGTCAAATAAAAGAGAAAGCATCCAACGGAACGGTCAATGACAATAAATGTGATCCGACGGATATCAATCCTTGAATTATTACACCAATCACAAAATTTAATAATTCAAAGATTGATATCCCTTGAGTGATATTTATTGTCATGCACTGTCCTCACTAGATACTTCCTGGTAAGACACAATTAACGCGAACAACCATGACAAGGAACACATACTTGAAGTGAACAGGATACTGATACTTTCAAATTGCATGGACTGGCCATCTACTTGTCAATTACTACTAACCAATCCTAGTTACCGTAACAATATCACTAATAGCTACTTCCCAATCTTTGCATTGAATTGACTGGCCATCTACTTGACAATAATAATAACGAGTTCTGATAGCCACACATGGGGACAGTGAAGTTACCTCTCTGCCCCCTGTTTTGCATAGTGTGTGGCTCGAACCTTCACACCGTCGGGAGGTTCGATAGGAAGCTTACTCAATAATAACTGTCCCTTTTATCAACCTTCTCCCACCTACCTCCGAAACTTCCAAACCCACCCCAACCAAAAATGTCGATCTCCGGCGACGGAAAACTCCGCATCTAGTCCTCCTCCCTCCGCCGGCATGGGCCACCTGTTCCTTCGCCGCCTCGCCACCCTCGTGACCTGGCTGCACCGTAACGTTCATCCGGCCCAACCGACGGTCTCCAATGCCGAGTCCTCTGCATCTCGCCTCCTCGACTCATTCCCTACCAAATTCACCTCCTCAATCTCCCTCTCAACGAACTAAACCCTGATCAGTTTTCAACTACCGACCCTTTCTTCCTCCGCTTAGAGGCCATTCGTCGCTCCGCTTGCCACCTTGCTCCTCTTCTCGCTGCAGTCTCTGATCCTATCTCTGCAGTAATCGTAGACATTTTCTCCGCTTCTGCCTTCATTCCGACTGTAAACACTTTAAACCTCCCCTGCTACATACTCTTCACCTCCTCCGCCGCTATGTTAGCTCTCTTTGTGTACTTCCCAACTTACATTACCAAAAATAGTAGCAATGTCGTTGACAAAATCGACATACCTGGACTACGAACCATACCAAGTTCATCGGTGCCTCCTCCTCTCCGTGATCCGGAGCACCTATTTCGAATCCAGTTTGTCGAGAATGGTCAGATCCTCACCAAAGCTGACGGAATCCTGGTGAACACATTCCTAGCGTTGGAGCCTGAGGCGATGTCCGCGCTGAATGCAGGGCGTAGTGCCTGATCTGCCGCCAGTGTTTGCGATTGGGCCTCTTCGTCAGCTGCAATCGGAGAAAAGAACCGCGTTATCGTGGCTCGATGAGCAACCGGATGAGTCTGTGGTGTACGTGAGTTTTGGTAGCAGGACGGCGATGTCGTCGAAGCAGATCGAAGAGTTGGCAGATGGACTTGAGAGAAGCGGGCAGAGGTTTTTGTGGGCGGTGAAGACCAAGAAAGTGGACAAAGAAGAAGAACAATACGGGTAAATTGAGTTTCTTCCCTAAAGTTTACAGTGCAAAGTATTTTTTAACACTTTAATTCACTAAAGTTTCAATCTCATCTCATCTTTGATAAACTCGTACATATATGCAGAGGCTGATCGATGGGGGATGTTGCGAAAATTCGAATGTTAATGAAAAACTGTGGAGTCAGAAAAACACCTGGTTGGAGCACTGTAACAGTTAATGGAGAGGTGCACGAATTTGTTGCTGGTCAAATCGGGCACCCGAAAATGGAAGAAATTTGCAAGAAATGGGAAGAATTACTGAAGAAAATGAGGGCAAGAGGGTATATGCCAGATACTTCAGTTGTGATGCTTGATATAGAGGATGAGGGAGAAAAAGAGAAGGTTTTGTTTCGGCATAGTGAGAAGCTGGCTTTGGCTTTTGGATTGATGAGTACTCCACCAGGATCAGTGATTAGGATTATGAAGAATTTGAGGGTTTGTAGTGATTGTCATAAAGCATTCAAGTTGATATCAGAGATTGCTGGTAGGGAGATTGTGGTAAGGGACAGGAATCGATTTCATTGCTTTAGGGATGGCTCATGCTCTTGTAAAGATTACTGGTAGGTTCATAACGTGAACCTAAAAAAATAGAAGCTGATTTAAGCAGTTTGGTGTGGTTAAGGCCATTTTGGTATGTTCTCTCCTTACACTGTTAACACTTCTTTCATTTATTTTTATTGCTCACAATAACCTTCTTGCACTTTGTCTTTCATGAGAAAATATCCGATGGGAATGGACCATGGCATTAAATGTGCATCCAAAAGATGTCAACCCTTAGATCTGTGCATGAATCTCGAAACATAATGATCCGATGGCTGACATTCATTTGGTGACATTTAATGGCATGAGCCCCGTACACTTGATACTTTTCCGCTTTCCTATATTCACATCTAGCTTATTTGCCAATATTAATCAAGTTTAATGGTGCATTTGGATACCTGTAGTTGGATAAGTAGTGCATGTTCAATCCAATTTTCTATCAATATACATTCTAAATCAAGTATGATGAATGCTTAGTAAAAAGCGCTGCATGTGCTTTAGCTCATGCCTCTATGGTTTGACTTTGCTTTGTTATTACTAAATAAAAGCATGGATTAGATGAAAGTTGCATTGAATGCATTATTGTCTCTCATTGCTCCTAAATCATAACCTCATATTCAGATCTAGAGTATTAGGGCCAGATACACTTAATCATGCTTAAACATCCTAACCTTGACCTAATCCCTCTCATTAAACCCCATAACCTTGAAGTGAGACATAGTGTGGGTCATTAAGAGAGGTGAAGGTTGAAATAGGAAAGATATGGAAGAAGAAAGAATGGATGACATAGTGTGGTTGAGAAGTTAGAATTCATGGATCAGAATAAAGAAAAAAGGAAAAGGATAGTTTAGTTCAGAAGTATGATTCATGGATCCAGGGTGAAGATTATTTTGCCCAGCACTATTAAAGGAAAAACTACAAGCTTGTCACAATAACTAATTCTCAATTAATTGCATAAAAGGTTATTGATAATTGTTTAAACCCTTGGGCAAAAAGCTATTTAGTGAGGAGACAAGTGGGGCATGGGTATGTGAGTGCAAATGGACAAGGAAAATATAAGACTGGAGGATATGAAATGTTTGGATGGTTCGGTGAGAGTTTTGAGGGGAAGGAATAAAAGGAAGAAAATCATAATATTGAGATTTTAAAAATAAAAAGGAAGGATGAAAGTTTTAAAAGGTGGGAGAATTCATTACACTAATTCTCTTTTTTAATTTTTATTTTAATCAAATACAAACTCATATAGTTATTCAGTAAACAATAGATGAGTTTGTAATTTGAGAATCACACAGCATAGATCCTTCATAATCCTTTGTAAATAGTTTAATAGTTATCTACAACTAGTCAATTAGGAATTGTCAAATAAAAGAGAAAGCATCCAACGGGAACGGTCAATGACAATAAATGTGCATCCGACGGATATCAATCCTTGAATTATTACACCAATCACAAAATTTAATAATTCAAAGATTGATATCCCTTGAGTGCATATTTATTGTCATGCACTGTCCTCACTAGATACTTCCCTGGTAAGACACAATTAACGCGAACAACCATGACAAGGAACACATACTTGAAGTGAACAGGATACTGATACTTTCAAATTGCATGGACTGGCCATCTACTTGTCAATTACTACTAACCAATCCTAGTTACCGTAACAATATCACTAATAGCTACTTCCCAATCTTTGCATTGAATTGACTGGCCATCTACTTGACAATAATAATAACGAGTTCTGATAGCCACACATGGGGACAGTGAAGTTACCTCTCGCCCCTGTTTTGCATAGTGTGTGGCTCGAACCTTCACACCGTGCGGGAGGTTCTGATAGGAAGCTTACTCAATAATAACTGTCCTTTTATCAACCTTCTCCCACCTACCTCCGAAACTTCCAAACCCACCCCAACCAAAATGTCGATCTCCGCGACGGAAAACTCCCGCATCTAGTCCTCCTCCCTCCGCCGGCATGGGCCACCTCGTTCCCTTCGCCGCCTCGCCGCCACCCTCGTGACCTGGCTGCACCGTAACGTTCATCCCGCCCAACCGACGGTCTCCAATGCCGAAGTCCCTCTGCATCTCGCCTCGACTCATTCCCTACCAAAATTCACCTCCTCAATCTCCTCTCAACGAACTAAACCCTGATCAGTTTTCAACTACCGACCCTTTCTTCCTCCGCTTAGAGGCCATTCGTCGCTCCGCTTGCCACCTTGCTCCTCTTCGCTGCAGTCTCTGATCCTATCTCTGCAGTAATCGTGACATTTTCTCCGCTTCTGCCTTCATTCCGACTGTAAACACTTTAAACCTCCCCTGCTACATACTCTTCACCTCCTCCGCCGCTATGTTAGCTCTCTTTGTGTACTTCCCAACTTACATTACCAAAAATAGTAGCAATGTCGTTGACAAAATCGACATACCTGGACTACGAACCATACCAAGTTCATCGGTGCCTCCTCCTCTCCGTGATCCGGAGCACCTATTTCGAATCCAGTTTGTCGAGAATGGTCAGATCCTCACCAAAGCTGACGGAATCCTGGTGAACACATTCCTAGCGTTGGAGCCTGAGGCGATGTCCGCGCTGAATGCAGGGCGCGTAGTGCCTGATCTGCCGCCAGTGTTTGCGATTGGGCCTCTTCGTCAGCTGCAATCGGAGAAAAGAACCGCGTTATCGTGGCTCGATGAGCAACCGGATGAGTCTGTGGTGTACGTGAGTTTTGGTAGCAGGACGGCGATGTCGTCGAAGCAGATCGAAGAGTTGGCAGATGGACTTGAGAGAAGCGGGCAGAGGTTTTTGTGGGCGGTGAAGACCAAGAAAGTGGACAAAGAAGAAGAACAATACGGGTAAATTGAGTTTCTTCCCTAAAGTTTACAGTGCAAAGTATTTTTTTTAACACTTTAATTCACTAAAGTTTCAATCTCATCTCATCTTTGATAAACTCGTACATATTTTGTTAGATCTTATGTTAAATTATATCATGTGTTCAGCCTGCAATACTGCCATCCACTATTACTGGGATCATTTGGTTATAATGTCTTGATGCCCAACACTTGGAAAATTAAACCTAAATGTGATACAAATTTAACAAAAATCAAACTATTCCATATAACTAAAAATATTAGACCAATCACAAAATTTAATAATTCAAAGATTGATATCCCTTGAGTGCATATTTATTGTCATGCACTGTCCTCACTAGATACTTCCCTGGTAAGACACAATTAACGCGAACAACCATGACAAGGAACACATACTTGAAGTGAACAGGATACTGATACTTTCAAATTGCATGGACTGGCCATCTACTTGTCAATTACTACTAACCAATCCTAGTTACCGTAACAATATCACTAATAGCTACTTCCCAATCTTTGCATTGAATTGACTGGCCATCTACTTGACAATAATAATAACGAGTTCTGATAGCCACACATGGGGACAGTGAAGTTACCTCTCTGCCCCCTGTTTTGCATAGTGTGTGGCTCAGAACCTTCACACCGTGCGGGAGGTTCTGATAGGAAGCTTACTCAATAATAACTGTCCCTTTTATCAACCTTCTCCCACCTACCTCCGAAACTTCCAAACCCACCCCCCCCAACCAAAAAAATGTCGATCTCCGGCGACGGAAAACTCCCGCATCTAGTCCTCCTCCCCTCCGCCGGCATGGGCCACCTCGTTCCCTTCGCCCGCCTCGCCGCCACCCTCGTGACCCGTGGCTGCACCGTAACGTTCATCCCGGCCCAACCGACGGTCTCCAATGCCGAGTCCCTCTGCATCTCTCGCCTCCTCGACTCATTCCCTACCAAAATTCACCTCCTCAATCTCCCTCTCAACGAACTAAACCCTGATCAGTTTTCAACTACCGACCCTTTCTTCCTCCGCTTAGAGGCCATTCGTCGCTCCGCTTGCCACCTTGCTCCTCTTCTCGCTGCAGTCTCTGATCCTATCTCTGCAGTAATCGTAGACATTTTCTCCGCTTCTGCCTTCATTCCGACTGTAAACACTTTAAACCTCCCCTGCTACATACTCTTCACCTCCTCCGCCGCTATGTTAGCTCTCTTTGTGTACTTCCCAACTTACATTACCAAAAATAGTAGCAATGTCGTTGACAAAATCGACATACCTGGACTACGAACCATACCAAGTTCATCGGTGCCTCCTCCTCTCCGTGATCCGGGCACCTATTTCGAATCCAGTTTGTCGAGAATGGTCAGATCCTCACCAAAGCTGACGGAATCCTGGTGAACACATTCCTAGCGTTGGAGCCTGAGGCGATGTCCGCTGAATGCAGGGCGTAGTGCCTGATCTGCCGCCAGTGTTTGCGATTGGGCCTCTTCGTCAGCTGCAATCGGAGAAAAGAACCGCTTATCGTGGCTCGATGAGCAACCGGATGAGTCTGTGGTGTACGTGAGTTTTGGTAGCAGGACGGCGATGTCGTCGAAGCAGATCGAAGAGTTGGCAGATGGACTTGAGAGAAGCGGGCAGAGGTTTTGTGGGCGGTGAAGACCAAGAAAGTGGACAAAGAAGAAGAACAATACGGGTAAATTGAGTTTCTTCCCTAAAGTTTACAGTGCAAAGTATTTTTTAACACTTTAATTCACTAAAGTTTCAATCTCATCTCATCTTTGATAAACTCGTACATATTTTGTTAGATCTTATGTTAAATTATATCATGTGTTCAGCCTGCAATACTGCCATCCACTATTACTGGGATCATTTGGTTATAATGTCTTGATGCCCAACACTTGGAAAATTAAACCTAAATGTGATACAAATTTAACAAAAATCAAACTATTCCATATAACTAAAAATATTAGAAAATAAAAATCTCTCTATAAATATTTTCTCCGTAAATGTTAACATGCTTTTCTGGTTAGAGGTCTTATTGTTCGGTGCACAATTGAATGTGAAAAATCATACAGTTCAGTCTGTTTAAAACATACACATTGCTTTTTCACTTTTGTTTAACCATAGTTTATATTCGGATCTTTTGTGTGTGTCTTTATTCTTGTACTCTTTTGTCTCTTTTGGATTGTTTTGTTAAACTCTTATTAGTGGAACACGGGGATAGTTATCGAGCAGTTTTTACCCGGTTGCATCCGATAGTCCAGCATTAAATTTTATACTTTGCATTATTTATAATAAATTTCGATTTACTTTGGCAACTTTTCCTGAGAATGTAGAAAGCAGATGAAATTTACATACTGGAATTTTCATTATAAAATGTTAATTTCGCAACATGTGCGATTTTTTGGTGATCAAGTTTTCCTGAAACAGCTCCGTGAGGAGAGTGAAGGACAGGGGAATGATAATAAACGGTTGGGTAGAACAAGAAGACGTACTCCATCATCGAGCGGTCGGGGGGTTCGTCAGCCACTGCGGGTGGAACTCGGTGACAGAGGCGGCGATGGCGGGGGTGAGAGTGCTGGCGTGGCCGAGGATGGGGGATCAGAGGGTGAACGCGGAGTTGGTGAAGGGGAGCGGGATGGGGATTTGGATCGAGGAGTGGAGTTGGGAGGCGGAGGGAGGGGTTGTGAGAGGGGAGGAGATAGGGAGGAGAGTGAAGGAGATGATGGAGGATGAGGGGTTGAAGGAGAGGGTGAAGAGGGTGAAGGAGGAGGCGTTGAAGGCTGCTGGTGAGGGTGATGGGAGTTGTGGTAAGGGATTAGAGGAGTTCATTAGTAAGTTGATTATCTAAATCTTCGCTTCCATGGAATAAATAAATCCTACAATCTATTATGGACACTAATAACATACTTGTTTAGCTTGAGACAGATTGTAGGATTTTCATAAAATAAACGGTATTGAATAAAAGATGTATTTGCTACGCATTCTTGCATGGGGCAAAAGAAAGTTAAATTTGTCTTTCCAAGAGGACATTTTCTTAATGCTTGTTACTGAGAAAGGACATTTTCCCAGTGTTTGCAAAACATTGATGTACCGGATGGTTTTCTTACTTCCACCTTCATTCTTGAATCTAAGTAAGCATTTTATTCACTGAATTGAACAATCTGTACGTAAAGAAGAAACCAAATAACGAAAATAGATTATGAGAGAAATTCTTATTTCTATTATGTTGCATTATATAAGTTGTAAATATGATTAATATCTTAGAGATCTCAAGTGGAATATTTATCCCTTGGTTACTCCATACTTTCTCTCAATCAAAGTATTGGGAGTAATTTCACTATGACGTAAGAATCGGGAGAAAAATACCGGATCGGTGTTATGGTTTGCAGCTTGCAATGATCTATTCGATCTCAACGGTGGAGGGAACTATGACGGATGAGACTCCTCCGCATTGTTCACGACCCACAAAGAACCATACCAAGTTCATCGGTGCCTCCTCCTCTCCGTGATCCGGAGCACCTATTTCGAATCCAGTTTGTCGAGAATGGTCAGATCCTCACCAAAGCTGACGGAATCCTGGTGAACACATTCCTAGCGTTGGAGCCTGAGGCGATGTCCGCTGAATGCAGGGCGTAGTGCCTGATCTGCCGCCAGTGTTTGCGATTGGGCCTCTTCGTCAGCTGCAATCGGAGAAAAGAACCGCGTTATCGTGGCTCGATGAGCAACCGGATGAGTCTGTGGTGTACGTGAGTTTTGGTAGCAGGACGGCGATGTCGTCGAAGCAGATCGAAGAGTTGGCAGATGGACTTGAGAGAAGCGGGCAGAGGTTTTTGTGGGCGGTGAAGACCAAGAAAGTGGACAAAGAAGAAGAACAATACGGGTAAATTGAGTTTCTTCCCTAAAGTTTACAGTGCAAAGTATTTTTTTTAACACTTTAATTCACTAAAGTTTCAATCTCATCTCATCTTTGATAAACTCGTACATATTTTGTTAGATCTTATGTTAAATTTATATCATGTGTTCAGCCTGCAATACTGCCATCCACTATTACTGGGATCATTTGGTTATAATGTCTTGATGCCCAACACTTGGAAAATTAAACCTAAATGTGATACAAATTTAACAAAAATCAAACTATTCCATATAACTAAAAATATTAGAAAATAAAAATCTCTCTATAAATATTTTCTCCGTAAATGTTAACATGCTTTTCTGGTTAGAGGTCTTATTGTTCGGTGCACAATTGAATGTGAAAAATCATACAGTTCAGTCTGTTTAAAACATACACATTGCTTTTTCACTTTTGTTTAACCATAGTTTATATTCGGATCTTTTGTGTGTGTCTTTATTCTTGTACTCTTTTGTCTCTTTTGGATTGTTTTGTTAAACTCTTATTAGTGGAACACGGGGATAGTTATCGAGCAGTTTTACCCGGTTGCATCCGATAGTCCAGCATTAAATTTTATACTTTGCATTATTTATAATAAATTTCGATTTACTTTGGCAACTTTTCCTGAGAATGTAGAAAGCAGATGAAATTTACATACTGGAATTTTCATTATAAAATGTTAATTTCGCAACATGTGCGACTTTTTGGTGATAAAGTTTTCCTGAAACAGCTCCGTGAGGAGAGTGAAGGACAGGGAATGATAATAAACGGTTGGGTAGAACAAGAAGACGTACTCCATCATCGAAGCGGTCGGGGTTCGCCAGCCACTGCGGGTGGAACTCGTGACAGAGGCGGCGATGGCGGGGTGAGAGTGCTGGCGTGGCCGAGGATGGGGATCAGAGGGTGAACGCGGAGTTGGTGAAGGGGAGCGGGATGGGGATTTGGATCGAGGAGTGGAGTTGGGAGGCGGAGGGAGGGGTTGTGAGAGGGGAGGAGATAGGGAGGAGAGTGAAGGAGATGATGGAGGATGAGGGGTTGAAGGAGAGGTGAAGAGGGTGAAGGAGGAGGCGTTGAAGGCTGCTGGTGAGGGTGATGGGAGTTGTGGTAAGGGATTAGAGGAGTTCATTAGTAAGTTGATTATCTAAATCTTCGCTTCCATGGAATAAATAAATCCTACAATCTATTATGGACACTAATAACATACTTGTTTAGCTTGAGACAGATTGTAGGATTTTCATAAAATAAACGGTATTGAATAAAAGATGTATTTGCTACGCATTCTTGCATGGGGCAAAAGAAAGTTAAATTTGTCTTCCAAGAGGTCATTTTCTTAATGCTTGTTACTGAGAAAGGACATTTTCCCAGTGTTTGCAAAACATTGATGTACCGGATGGTTTTCTTACTTCCACCTTCATTCTTGAATCTAAGTAAGCATTTTATTCACTGAATTGAACAATCTGTACGTAAAGAAGAAACCAAATAACGAAAATAGATTATGAGAGAAATTCTTATTTCTATTATGTTGCATTATATAAGTTGTAAATATGATTAATATCTTAGAGATCTCAAGTGGAATATTTATCCCTTGGTTACTCCATACTTTCTCTCAATCAAAGTATTGGGAGTAATTTCACTATGACGTAAGAATCGGGAGAAAAATACCGGATCGGTGTTATGGTTTGCAGCTTGCAATGATCTATTCGATCTCAACGGTGGAGGGAACTATGACGGATGAGACTCCTCCCGCATTGTTCACGACCCACACAGCAACCTCCAATCAATTCTCTCAAGCCCTTGCCAATTTGAGTATTTGGAGTAATGTATGAGATATGAAATCTACACCCCTATTTATAGGGAGAACTTCAAGCAAGGGATAGGATCGTTCAGTTAGCTACCAAATCCCTGAAGATACGGATAATTTAGATCTTACTAACTCTCTTAATCCTATCACAACTCCCATAACAACAATGATATCAAATGGTTTTGATATTGCAGCCACAAAGGGCGCTAAAATCCCAACATACTTCCACTGACCAAAAGTGGGTGCAATGCTCAATTTGATCACAAGGTTCATATGACTGCTGTGTCATGCAACCATAGAGACTATCCGCAAGCGGCGAGCTCTTACACTATGAACCTTTGTAAAGAGCGAGCATAGAGACACCGAGCCCTTTGAAAGAAAAGTACAGACAGAGTCTAGTATACCCCAGATCAAACTATAAATACATCCCTAGTCCGAGTATCTTCTAATCCATCTTAGGAGAAGCATACTCGATTACCGCGGAACTATTTGGTAAGATCCACACTTCGTCAAAAATGAAGCTCTGGATGCACTCATTACCAAAGTAGAGGCATAAGATATCTTCCTCTCGACTATCACGATTCAATCTAAGAATAGCTTCTTTTCCAATCACCTTCCTTTAGGCCGAATCTATCATGGCCATAGATGAGTAGTCAAAGTAGCAACACTGCTCTCAAAGCTTCACAACATAGTCAAATGTCACTAAGGGTATAAATGGAACAAAAATATGCTCCATATGATTTTAGATTCACACGGTAGTGAAGAAAGGATCCATTCGCCTATCCCAAAATCATGTAAGTCAACTAGCACATGTAGTAGGATAACATGCCACGATGGAATAATGCTCGTTGGAGTGTATCTGATCATCTCTACATCGTGCAAATATTAGCCTAATCGGCAAGCCCATAGTGCTTAAAGCGTATCTACCTCCCACTCGTGAAGCGCACCATCGCGCCTAAGTAGAGCCCAAACACATCGGCTTTGAATAGGTTGCAACGAACTGGGACATTCGTTGAGTACGAACCATACCAAGTTCATCGGTGCCTCCTCCTCTCCGTGATCCGGAGCACCTATTTCAATCCAGTTTGTCGAGAATGGTCAGATCCTCACCAAAGCTGACGGAATCCTGGTGAACACATTCCTAGCGTTGGAGCCTGAGGCGATGTCCGCGCTGAATGCAGGGCGCGTAGTGCCTGATCTGCCGCCAGTGTTTGCGATTGGGCCTCTTCGTCAGCTGCAATCGGAGAAAAGAACCGCTTATCGTGGCTCGATGAGCAACCGGATGAGTCTGTGGTGTACGTGAGTTTTGGTAGCAGGACGGCGATGTCGTCGAAGCAGATCGAAGAGTTGGCAGATGGACTTGAGAGAAGCGGGCAGAGGTTTTTGTGGGCGGTGAAGACCAAGAAAGTGGACAAAGAAGAAGAACAATACGGGTAAATTGAGTTTCTTCCCTAAAGTTTACAGTGCAAAGTATTTTTTAACACTTTAATTCACTAAAGTTTCAATCTCATCTCATCTTTGATAAACTCGTACATATTTTGTTAGATCTTATGTTAAATTATATCATGTGTTCAGCCTGCAATACTGCCATCCACTATTACTGGGATCATTTGGTTATAATGTCTTGATGCCCAACACTTGGAAAATTAAACCTAAATGTGATACAAATTTAACAAAAATCAAACTATTCCATATAACTAAAAAATATTAGAAAATAAAAATCTCTCTATAAATATTTTCTCCGTAAATGTTAACATGCTTTTCTGGTTAGAGGTCTTATTGTTCGGTGCACAATTGAATGTGAAAAATCATACAGTTCAGTCTGTTTAAAACATACACATTGCTTTTTCACTTTTGTTTAACCATAGTTTATATTCGGATCTTTTTGTGTGTGTCTTTATTCTTGTACTCTTTTGTCTCTTTTGGATTGTTTTGTTAAACTCTTATTAGTGGAACACGGGGATAGTTATCAAGCAGCTTTTACCCGGTTGCATCCGATAGTCCAGCATTAAATTTTATACTTTGCATTATTTATAATAAATTTCGATTTACTTTGGCAACTTTTCCTGAGAATGTAGAAAGCAGATGAAATTTACATACTGGAATTTTCATTATAATATGTTAATTTCGCAACATGTGCGATTTTTTGGTGATCAAGTTTTCCTGAAACAGCTCCGTGAGGAGAGTGAAGGACAGGGGAATGATAATAAACGGTTGGGTAGAACAAGAAGACGTACTCCATCATCGAGCGGTCGGGGGGTTCGTCAGCCACTGCGGGTGGAACTCGGTGACAGAGGCGGCGTTGGCGGGGGTGAGAGTGCTGGCGTGGCCGAGGATGGGGATCAGAGGGTGAACGGAGTTGGTGAAGGGAGCGGGATGGGATTTGGATCGAGGAGTGGAGTTGGGAGGCGGAGGGAGGGGTTGTGAGAGGGGAGGAGATAGGGAGGAGAGTGAAGGAGATGATGGAGGATGAGGGGTTGAAGGAGAGGGTGAAGAGGGTGAAGGAGGAGGCTTTGAAGGCTGCTGGTGAGGGTGATGGGAGTTGTGGTAAGGGATTAGAGGAGTTCATTAGTAAGTTGATTATCTAAATCTTCGCTTCCATGGAATAAATAAATCCTACAATCTATTATGGACACTAATAACATACTTGTTTAGCTTGAGACAGATTGTAGGATTTTCATAAAATAAACGGTATTGAATAAAAGATGTATTTGCTACGCATTCTTGCATGGGGCAAAAGAAAGTTAAATTTGTCTTTCCAAGAGGTCATTTTCTTAATGCTTGTTACTGAGAAAGGACATTTTCCCAGTGTTTGCAAAACATTGATGTACCGGATGGTTTTTCTTACTTCCACCTTCATTCTTGAATCTAAGTAAGTATTTTATTCACTGAATTGAACAATCTGTACGTAAAGAAGAAACCAAATAACGAAAATAGATTATGAGAGAAATTCTTATTTCTATTATGTTGCATTATATAAGTTGTAAATATGATTAATATCTTAGAGATCTCAAGTGGAATATTTATCCCTTGGTTACTCCATACTTTCTCTCAATCAAAGTATTGGGAGTAATTTCACTATGACGTAAGAATCGGGAGAAAAATACCGGATCGGTGTTATGGTTTGCAGCTTGCAATGATCTATTCGATCTCAACGGTGGAGGGAACTATGACGGATGAGACTCCTCCGCATTGTTCACGACCCACACAAAGAACCTCCAATCAATTCTCTCAAGCCCTTGCCAATTTGAGTATTTGGAGTAATGTATGAGATATGAAATCTACACCCTATTTATAGGAGAACTTCAAGCAAGGGATAGGATCGTTCAGTTAGCTACCAAATCCCGAAGATACGGATAATTTAGATCTTACTAACTCTCTTAATCCTATCACAACTCCCATAACAACAATGATATCAAATGGTTTTGATATTGCACCACAAAGGGCTAAAATCCCAACATACTTCCACTGACCAAAAGTGGGTCGCAATGCTCAATTTGATCACAAGGTTCATATGACTGCGTGTCATGCAACCATAGAGACTATCCATGGCGAGCTCTTACACTATGAACCTTTGTAAAGAGCGAGCATAGAGACAGAGCCCTTTGAAAGAAAAGTCTGAGGCAGTCTAGTATACCCCGAGATCAAACTATAAATACATCCCTAGTCCGGTATCTTCTAATCCATCTTAGGAGAAGCATACTCGATTACCGAGGAACTATTTGGTAAGATCCACACTTCGTCAAAAATGAAGCTCTGGATGCAGACTCATTACCAAAGTAGAGGCATAAGATATCTTCCTCTCGCACTACTGCTGATTCAATTTAAGAATAGCTTCTTTTCCAATCACCTTCCTTTAGGCCGAATCTATCATGGCCATAGATGAGTAGTCAAAGTAGCAACACGCTCTCAAAGCTTCACAACATAGTCAAATGTCACTAAGGGTATAAATGGAACAAAAAATATGCTCCATATGATTTTAGATTCACACGGTAGTGAAGAAAGGATCCATTCGCCTATCCCAAAATCATGTAAGTCAACTAGCACATGTAGTAGGATAACATGCCACGATGGAATAATGCTCGTTGGAGTGTATACATCATCTCTACATCGTGCAAATATTAGCCTAATCGGCAAGCCCATAGTGCTTAAGCGTATCTACCTCCCACTCGTGAAGCGCACCATCGCCTAAGTAGAGCCCAAACACATCGGCTTTGAATAGGTTGCAACGAACCTGGGACATTCGTTGAGTCGATTATTCTCAAGAATGATCTCCTCTCAATTTTCAATCGAGGTGATACATCTCATCCATGAATGGAGCTCAATATTAGCTCAACTCATAATGTTGCTTACTATCGCTGCAATTCATGACGTTCTCATAGTCATCTCATTTTTGCTCGCTTCGGTCATAGTGCCAAATGTGACCGCCGTGTGAGTAAGCCGTCTTTTAACTTTGTTTGAAGATCTTCAATTATTTTTCTTATTATTTATTAAACCGACATTCCATAATATTTCATAGCACTAACAGATAAATGTAGAGAAAAAATGAATATCATAAAAGTCAATCATTAAATAATCATGGAATTCAAGAAAATGATCAAGTTTTCCTGAAACAGCTCCGTGAGGAGAGTGAAGGACAGGGAATGATAATAAACGGTTGGGTAGAACAAGAAGACGTACTCCATCATCGGTCGGTCGGTTTGTCAGCCACTGCGGGTGGAACTCGGTGACAGAGCGTTAAGCGGGGTGAAGAGTGCTGGCGTGGCCGAGGATGGGGATCAGAGGGTGAACGAGAGTTGGTGAAGGGAGCGGGATGGGATTTGGATCGAGGAGTGGAGTTGGGAGGCGGAGGAGGGTTGTAGAGAATAGGGAAGATGATGGAGGATGAGGTTGAAGGAGAAAGGTGAAGAGGCTTTGAAGGCTGCTGGTGAGGGTGATGGGAGTTGTGGTAAAGGATTAGAAGTTCATTAGTAAGTTGATTATCTAAATCTTCGCTTCCATGGAATAAATAAATCCTACAATCTATTATGGACACTAATAACATACTTGTTTAGCTTGAGACAGATTGTAGGATTTTCATAAAATAAACGGTATTGAATAAAAGATGTATTTGCTACGCATTCTTGCATGGGGCAAAAGAAAGTTAAATTTGTCTTTCCAAGAGGACATTTTCTTAATGCTTGTTACTGAGAAAGGACATTTTCCCAGTGTTTGCAAAACATTGGTGTACCGGATGGTTTTTCTTACTTCCACCTTCATTCTTGAATCTAAGTAAGCATTTTATTCACTGAATTGAACAATCTGTACGTAAAGAAGAAACCAAATAACGAAAATAGATTATGAGAGAAATTCTTATTTCTATTATGTTGCATTATATAAGTTGTAAATATGATTAATATCTTAGAGATCTCAAGTGGAATATTTATCCCTTGGTTACTCCATACTTTCTCTCAATCAAAGTATTGGGAGTAATTTCACTATGACGTAAGAATCGGGGAGAAAAATACCTCGGATCGGTGTTATGGTTTGCAGCTTGCAATGATCTATTCCGATCTCAACGGTGGAGGGAACTATGACGGATGAGACTCCTCCCGCATTGTTCACGACCCACACAGCAACCTCCAATCAATTCTCTCAAGCCCTTGCCAATTTGAGTATTTGGAGTAATGTATGAGATATGAAATCTACACCCCTATTTATAGGGAGAACTTCAAGCAAGGGATAGGATCGTTCAGTTAGCTACCAAATCCCTGAAGATACGGATAATTTAGATCTTACTAACTCTCTTAATCCTATCACAACTCCCATAACAACAATGATATCAAATGGTTTTGATATTGCAGCCACAAAGGGCGCTAAAATCCCAACATACTTCCACTCGACCGAAAAGTGGGCTGCAATGCTCTGAATTTGATCACAAGGTTCATATGACTGCTGTGTCATGCAACCATAGAGACTATCCGCAAGCGGCGAGCTCTTACACTATGAACCTTTGTAAAGAGCGAGCATAGAGACACCGAGCCCTTTGAAAGAAAAGTACAGACAGAGTCTAGTATACCCCAGATCAAACTATAAATACATCCCTAGTCCGAGTATCTTCTAATCCATCTTAGGAGAAGCATACTCGATTACCGCGGAACTATTTGGTAAGATCCACACTTCGTCAAAAATGAAGCTCTGGATGCAGACTCATTACCAAAGTAGAGGCATAAGATATCTTCCTCTCGCACTACTGCTGATTCAATTTAAGAATAGCTTCTTTTCCAATCACCTTCCTTTAGGCCGAATCTATCATGGCCATAGATGAGTAGTCAAAGTAGCAACACTGCTCTCAAAGCTTCACAACATAGTCAAATGTCACTAAGGGTATAAATGGAACAAAAAATATGCTCCATATGATTTTAGATTCACACGGTAGTGAAGAAAGGATCCATTCGCCTATCCCAAAATCATGTAAGTCAACTAGCACATGTAGTAGGATAACATGCCACGATGGAATAATGCTCTGTTGGAGTGTATACAGTCATCTCTACATCGTGCAAATATTAGCCTAATCAGCAAGCCCATAGTGCTTAAGCGTATCTACCTCCCACTCAGGAAGCGTACCATCGCGTCTAAGTAGAGCCCAAACACATCTGGCTTTGAATAGGTTGCAACGAACCTGGGACATTCGTTGAGTCGATTATTCTCAAGAATGATCTCCTCTCAATTTTCAATCGAGGTGATACATCTCATCCATGAATGGAGCTCAATATTAGCTCAACTCATAATGTTGCTTACTATCAGTGCAATTCATGACGTTCTCATAGTCATCTCATTTTTGCTCGCTCGGTCATAGTGCCAAATGTGACTGCTCGTGTGAGTAAGCCAGTCTTTTTAACCTGTTTGAAGATCTTCAATTATTTTTCTTATTATTTATTAAACTGACATTCCATAATATTTCATAGCACTAACAGATAAATGTAGAGAAAAAAATGAATATCATAAAAGTCGTATGTAACTAAACACACACTACATCACCACACACGCAGACCTAAAGCCCTAACATTAGTTCTGAATAGCTCAACAGAGAGAGGCTTCGTCAGCGAATCAACGACCATGTGCTCTGTAGGTATGTACTCCAAGATCACTTCCTCTGAACAGTTCCTTATAAAGTTAAACTTTGTCTTTACGTGGTACTTGGCGTTCTTGGCATGATCTATTGCTGTTATGCTATCATAGTATAGTGTAACTGGATTTGATGCACGCGGCATAATCTCAAGATCATGTAAGAACCATCGTAACCAGCTTGTGTTGTCGCCGAATCAGCAACATACTCAGCCTCCATCGTGGAAAGCACGGCGATCGTCTGTTTCTTGCTGTACCAGGAGACAAGTCCCACCTCCAAGTAAGAAAATATATGTCAAAGTTGACTTGAGCTCATCCTAATCACCCGCTCAATTGGCATCTATATATCCTCTAAGCTGCAGATCCAATCATAATCCCCCACAATGTTCACGATCCACACAGCAACCTCCGATCAATTCTCTCGAGCCCTTGCCAATTTGAGTATTTGGAGTAGTGTATGAGATATGAAGTCTACACCCCTATTTATAGGGAGAACTTCAAGCAAGGGATGTGATCGTTCAGGTAGCTACCCAATCCCTGTAGCTAGGGATAATCTTAGATCTCACTAACTCCCTTAATCATATATATGATGGTTTAACAACAATGACATCAAATGGTTTTGATATTGCAGCCACAAAGGGCGCCAAAATCCCAACACACTGAATAAAATGGCTTCTCCAACATCAAAAGTTGGTTAATGAGGAATCATTGGGAAGTTTAACAGGCTAAGAATAAATTGATACTTCTTTCATGGAAGCCATTTGTGTGCTACATATGATCAGATGCACCGTTGTCAATTATTCATGAAGTAGAATGGATATGGTTACCACTTACAACCAAGGTTAGCTGAATCATGTGAAGTATCTCCACCTAATATTCATGTTAAGTATCTCCACCTAATAGGAGAGCAGACCATATATCTCTTGATTGATTGTGAGAGCAGATCCTCTGTTGAGCAGAGAGAAAGATTTTGTCAAAAGATTCGGGTTCACGGTCTGCCAGGCTTCCGAACCCAGATTTACACCTCCTCTCTCCTCCTCTTTCCGTGCGGTCGCGATACTGATGCACATCTATATTAAGGTTTTGGATTCGGTTGCTCAAATTTCTTCATTGGGCTTTATTGGATTTGTGTGCGCGAAGGCCTCTTTATTTCTAGGCCCATACAAAGTATTGTCTCCTACCTGCTGTAAGAATAAAGTTACTCTATAATACACCAACACACTCTTACCCACAAACTGCTCCATATTCTGTCATGTGCATGACACATGCACCCTACAGGAGCAACAGAGATAGCAAGCTTTAGTTTATGGCAAACTTTGGAGCGTCCACAATGTTGAGGGGGTGAAGATGCGCACTGAAAAGTTCTCCATGTGCTTTAGCCCATGCCCCTATGCTTTGAGCTTTGTTTTGTTATTACTGAAAATAAAAACTTGGATTAGTCTTAAGCAGGCAATACTAGCTCTCATTGGATGAGGTTGCATTGGATGCTTCATGGCCTCTTAATTATAAGCTACTACTTCGATCTACAGTATTAGGGCCTGACACTTGGCATGCTTAAATATCTTGATTTTGACTAATAGTCGAAAAGATGCCTTTCATTAAACCCCATAATCCTTGAAATGGGGCATAATGTGGACCACTTAGTTGAGATATATGAAAGTTAGGAAGAGATAAGGAAGGAGGAAGGAGGAAAAGGATAGTTTGAAGGTTGGTAAGTCGTGAGTAAAAGGTTAAGTTTGAAGGTGATTTTTGTCCAAAGTTATTACAAGAAAACTCCAAGCCTGTCACATAACTAGCATTGAATTGTTTGCAAGAAAGCTTACTGATTATTGTTTATAATGATGTGATAAAAACTATATCTAGGTATTTCTCTTTTCTTAATGCAAATATTAGCCTAATCGGCAAGCCCATAGTGCTTAAGCGTATCTACCTCCCACTCGTGAAGCGTACCATCGCGTCTAAGTAGAGCCCAAACACATCGGCTTTGAATAGGTTGCAACGAACACAGGACATTCGTTGAGTCGATTATTCTCAAGAATGATCTCCTCTCAATTTTCAATCGAGGTGATACATCTCATCCATGAATGGAGCTCAATATTAGCTCAACTCATAATGTTGCTTACTATCGGTGCAATTCATGACGTTCTCATAGTCATCTCATTTTTGCTCGCTTCGGTCATAGTGCCAAATGTGACCGCCGTGTGAGTAAGCCGATCTTTTAACTTTGTTTGAAGATCTTCAATTATTTTTCTTATTATTTATTAAACCGACATTCCATAATATTTCATAGCACTAACAGATAAATGTAGAGAAAAAATGAATATCATAAAAGTCAATCATTAAATAATCATGGAATTCAAGAAAATGATCAAGTGTATGTAACTAAACACACACTACATCACCACACACGCACCTAAAGCCCTAACATTAGTTCGAATAGCTCAACAGAGAGGCTTCACAATGAATCAACGACCATGTGCTCTGTAGGTATGTACTCCAAGATCACTTCCTCTCAACAGTTCCTTATAAAGTTAAACTTTGTCTTTCGTGGTACTTGGCGTTCTTGGCATGATCTATTCTTTGTTATGCTATCATAGTATAGTGTAACTGGATTTGATGCACGCATAATCTCAAGATCATGTAAGAACCATCGTAACCAGCTTGTGTTGTCGCCGAATCAGCAACATACTCAGCCTCCATCGTGGAAAGCACGGCGATCGTCTGTTTCTTGCTGTACCAGGAGACAAGTCCCACCTCCAAGTAAGAAAATATATGTCAAAGTTGACTTGAGCTCATCCTAATCACCCGCTCAATTGGCATCTATATATCCTCTAAGCTGCAGATCCAATCATAATCCCCACAATGTTCACGATCCACACAAAGAACCTCCGATCAATTCTCTCGAGCCCTTGCCAATTTGAGTATTTGGAGTAGTGTATGAGATATGAAGTCTACACCCCTATTTATAGGGAGAACTTCAAGCAAGGGATGTGATCGTTCAGGTAGCTACCCAATCCCTGTAGCTAGGGATAATCTTAGATCTCACTAACTCCCTTAATCATATATATGATGGTTTAACAACAATGACATCAAATGGTTTTGATATTGCAGCCACAAAGGGCGCCAAAATCCCAACACACTGAATAAAATGGCTTCTCCAACATCAAAAGTTGGTTAATGAGGAATCATTGGGAAGTTTAACAGGCTAAGAATAAATTGATACTTCTTTCATGGAAGCCATTTGTGTGCTACATATGATCAGATGCACCGTTGTCAATTATTCATGAAGTAGAATGGATATGGTTACCACTTACAACCAAGGTTAGCTGAATCATGTGAAGTATCTCCACCTAATATTCATGTTAAGTATCTCCACCTAATAGGAGAGCAGACCATATATCTCTTGATTGATTGTGAGAGCAGATCCTCTGTAGAGCAGAGATAAAGATTTTGTCAAAAGATTCGGGTTCACGGTCTGCCAGGCTTCCGAACCCAGATTTACACCTCCTCTCTCCTCCTCTTTCCGTGCGGTCGCGATACTGATGCACATCTATATTAAGGTTTTGGATTCGGTTGCTCAAATTTCTTCATTGGGCTTTATTGGATTTGTGTGCGCGAAGGCCTCTTTATTTCTAGGCCCATACAAAGTATTGTCTCCTACCTGCTGTAAGAATAAAGTTACTCTATAATACACCAACACACTCTTACCCACAAACTGCTCCATATTCTGTCATGTGCATGACACATGCACCCTACAGGAGCAACAGAGATAGCAAGCTTTAGTTTATGGCAAACTTTGGAGCGTCCACAATGTTGAGGCGGTGAAGATGCGCACTGAAAAGTTCTCCATGTGCTTTAGCCCATGCCCCTATGCTTTGAGCTTTGTTTTGTTATTACTGAAAATAAAAACTTGGATTAGTCTTAAGCAGGCAATACTAGCTCTCATTGGATGAGGTTGCATTGGATGCTTCATGGCCTCTTAATTATAAGCTACTACTTCGATCTACAGTATTAGGGCCTGACACTTGGCATGCTTAAATATCTTGATTTTGACCAAGGTTATCGATAGCGGATAGCGTCGCGTAGCGGTGAGGCATCGCTAAGGCTATTTGGGGCTATCGCGGCAAAATAGCGGTAAAAAGCGCAAAGTCAAATAGCGGTCTAATTTAGATATGTATAAATATTAAAAAATTAAAGAAAAATCTTGAAAATCTAAAAGTGCATATTTGATGATTTAAAGAGATCCTAAATATGAAATAGACATGTAACCGTCACATATCTAGAAGGCTTGGAGGAGTCAAAGAGTCGTCGTCTTGAGAAGATGAGCCGAGTGGTGAGAGGACTATAATAGGAGGAGCTCCACGAAGGAGGTGAGAGGAAGTCTTGAGGGAGTCTGGAGTATGGGAGGTGGTGGGAATGCGTAAGTGGGGAAGCTGGGATCTGTGGTTGGTCATTTAATTTAAAAATAAACCACAAATTGCTTTTAAATAGCAGTCAAGAAATCGCGGGAGTTGGTGGGATGCAATGGTTGTACGTCGAGTTTAATTTTAAAAATAAACCTCAAACCGCTTTTAAATAGCGGTCGAAAATGGATTTTCTGTCGCCCATTATTCACCGCTATGGCTTAGTGGCTACGAAGTGCATATTCATGTCACGATAGCGGGCAATAGCGTCGAGGAAGGGACCTTGCGCCATTCGCTATGAGGGCTATTTACCGTTATTTACAATAGTGATTTTGACTAATAGTCGAAAAGATGCCTTTCATTAAACCCCATAATCCTTGAAATGGGGCATAATGTGGACCACTTAGTTGAGATATATGAAAGTTAGGAAGAGATAAGGAAGGAGGAAGGAGGAAAAGGATAGTTTGAAGGTTGGTAAGTCGTGAGTAAAAGGTTAAGTTTGAAGGTGATTTTTTTTGTCCAAAGTTATTACAAGAAAACTCCAAGCCTGTCACATAACTAGCATTGAATTGTTTGCAAGAAAGCTTACTGATTATTGTTTATAATGATGTGATAAAAACTATATCTAGGTATTTCTCTTTTCTTAATGCATCAACTAGCCAATAGTCTATAGACAAGGATCACCGTATAGTTGATTGATGGGCGAGGTGAAAATCACCTTTTGTCTTGACCTGTTTGTAAAAATTGTCAAGCATGATATCCTTAGACAAAGTTTATGGCAAGTCTGTTATCTTAATTTTCAAATGATCTACTTCCAATACTAAAGTCTCATGATGATAGGATCTTTGATGGGAGAAGTCACATTCAATTTAGGATCTTTGACGGGGAAGTCACATTCAATTTAATTTGTGGAGGAGTTGATTTGAGGAGCATATTCTAATTATTCTTTTCTACGTAATTGTCATGGCATCTTCCCAATCCCTGTAGCTAGGGATAATCTTAGATCTCACTAACTCCTTAATCATATATATGATGGTTTAACAACAATGACATCAAATGGTTTTGATATTGCAGCCACAAAGGGCGCCAAAATCCCAACACACTGAATAAAATGGCTTCTCCAACATCAAAAGTTGGTTAATGAGGAATCATTGGGAAGTTTAACAGGCTAAGAATAAATTGATACTTCTTTCATGGAAGCCATTTGTGTGCTACATATGATCAGATGCACCGTTGTCAATTATTCATGAAGTAGAATGGATATGGTTACCACTTACAACCAAGGTTAGCTGAATCATGTGAAGTATCTCCACCTAATATTCATGTTAAGTATCTCCACCTAATAGGAGAGCAGACCATATATCTCTTGATTGATTGTGAGAGCAGATCCTCTGTAGAGCAGAGATAAAGATTTTGTCAAAAGATTCGGGTTCACGGTCTGCCAGGCTTCCGAACCCAGATTTACACCTCCTCTCTCCTCCTCTTTCCGTGCGGTCGCGATACTGATGCACATCTATATTAAGGTTTTCTGGATTCGGTTGCTCAAATTTCTTCATTGGGCTTTATTGGATTTGTGTGCGCGCGAAGGCCTCTTTATTTCTAGGCCCATACAAAGTATTGTCTCCTACCTGCTGTAAGAATAAAGTTACTCTATAATACACCAACACACTCTTACCCACAAACTGCTCCATATTCTGTCATGTGCATGACACATGCACCCTACAGGAGCAACAGAGATAGCAAGCTTTAGTTTATGGCAAACTTTGGAGCGTCCACAATGTTGAGGCGGTGAAGATGCGCACTGAAAAGTTCTCCATGTGCTTTAGCCCATGCCCCTATGCTTTGAGCTTTGTTTTGTTATTACTGAAAATAAAAACTTGGATTAGTCTTAAGCAGGCAATACTAGCTCTCATTGGATGAGGTTGCATTGGATGCTTCATGGCCTCTTAATTATAAGCTACTACTTCGATCTACAGTATTAGGGCCTGACACTTGGCATGCTTAAATATCTTGATTTTGACCAAGGTTATCGATAGCGGATAGCGTCAGCTGTGATGAGGCATCGCTAAGGCTATTTAGCTATCAGCGGCAAAATATGATAAAAGCAAAGTCAAATAGCGGTCTAATTTAGATATGTATAAATATTAAAAAATTAAAGAAAAATCTTGAAAATCTAAAAGTGCATATTTGATGATTTAAAGAGATCCTAAATATGAAATAGACATGTAACGTCTATAGAGATGGAGGTCAAAAGTCGTCGTCTTGAGAAGATGAGCCGAGTGGTGAGAGGACTATAATAGGAGGAGCTCACAGTGAGAGGTGAAGGAAGTCTTGAGGAGGTCTGAGTATGGGAGGTGGTGAGATGGAGTTGGGATCAGGAGTTCAGGTTTTAATTAAAATAAACAATAGCTTTTATGAAAAGCGGGAGTTGGTGGGATGCAATGGTTGTCGTCGAGTTTAATTTTAAAAATAAACCTCAAACCGCTTTTAAATAGCGGTCGAAAATGGATTTTGCTCATGTCGCCCATTATTCACCGCTATGGCGTTAGTGGCCGCTTTCGAAAGTGCATATTCCGAATGTCACCGATGAATAGCGTCGAAGGGACTAACGCCATTCAGCTATTGCGGGCTATTTACCGTTATTTACAATAGTGATTTTGACTAATAGTCGAAAAGATGCCTTTCATTAAACCCCATAATCCTTGAAATGGGGCATAATGTGGACCACTTAGTTGAGATATATGAAAGTTAGGAAGAGATAAGGAAGGAGGAAGGAGGAAAAGGATAGTTTGAAGGTTGGTAAGTCGTGAGTAAAAGGTTAAGTTTGAAGGTGATTTTTTGTCCAAAGTTATTACAAGAAAACTCCAAGCCTGTCACATAACTAGCATTGAATTGTTTGCAAAAAGCTTACTGATTATTGTTTATAATGATGTGATAAAACTATATCTAGGTATTTCTCTTTTCTTAATGCATCAACTAGCCAATAGTCTATAGACAAGGATCACCGTATAGTTGATTGATGGGCGAGGTGAAAATCACCTTTGTCTTGACCTGTTTGTAAAAATTGTCAAGCATGATATCCTTAGACAAAGTTTATGGCAAGTCTGTTATCTTAATTTTCAAATGATCTACTTCCAATACTAAAGTCTCATGATGATAGGATCTTTGATGGGAGAAGTCACATTCAATTTAGGATCTTTGACGGGGAAGTCACATTCAATTTAATTTGTGGAGGAGTTGATTTGAGGAGCATATTCTAATTATTCTTTTTCTACGTAATTGTCATGGCATCTTCCAACATTATCCTACTAATGAAATCATTGGTTGCGTCCACCCATAAGATTTTAAATGGGTACCACCACCAATTAGGTTTGTGTCAGTTTGGACCCCATGGAGCATGGTAATTAACATTAAATACAAATTAATAATGAAATACCCATGAATAAAAAGCACGTGACAACAATCCATGCTCCTGAGAGGAGAATATCCTTGATCCCACCTAAGAGCACAACCTATTTGTACCTACTAGTGCTAAATCGAGACTCACCACGGTGATCCAGAGCGGTTAGGAGGTTTGATATAGATGCGGAAGAGCCTACAATTCGTCCCCATGTTAATGGACGAGGCAATGAAATTCTTAAGATACGAATAGGAAAGATGTGCAGCACCATGGTTTTGGGTTCGATTCCGAGCTGGATTATCAATCAAAAAAAAAAAAACCCTACTGAATTGGGTGAAATGATAGACCCGAATTCAATTCCTTTTTCAAAGGAATCTAATATGAAGAGCAAAATTTCAATGGACTTATATTTGAATTGAGGGGTCAGACCCTTGGTCTCAACCACGATAGGACATTCAAGTCTATACATGAAATTTATGAGCATCTTAATTTGAACCATAATATCACGTAGATGATTATCGGAGGGAGAAAATCGAGGACAAATATCAAATTTTAACATGTTTATATAGTAATAAGCTTTGGGTTGTATGATGAGATTCTAATAGACTGTAGTACTATATAGGCGTTAATTGTAGAGAACAAGTACCAAACATTGGATCATGGGCTTTCTTAGTAATTGGCCTTAAATCCACTTGAGGATTCTTGGACGGTTAGGAGGTTCCATATAGCTCCATAGTCAGCTGTATCATAATAATACTCAAATTAGATCCACAAAATATTACCTCAACAAATTAGTAAATCCTTCAAATCCAATTATCCAAACCATAAGTTTAGATCAATGGGTGCTGGATTGTTCAAAATACGAATCCTACTAATCTTGAGTCAATACCCATATATGCAACCCTTCATATCTTCATCTAATAAGTCTTGCGCTTCCCCACTCTTGATTGATTGTGAGAGCAGATCCTCTGTTGAGCAGAGAGAAAGATTTTGTCAAAAGATTCGGGTTCACGGTCTGCCAGGCTTCCGAACCCAGATTTACACCTCCTCTCTCCTCCTCTTTCCGTGCGGTCGCGATACTGATGCACATCTATATTAAGGTTTTCGGATTCGGTTGCTCAAATTTCTTCATTGGGCTTTATTGGATTTGTGTGCGCGCGAAGGCCTCTTTATTTCTAGGCCCATACAAAGTATTGTCTCCTACCTGCTGTAAGAATAAAGTTACTCTATAATACACCAACACACTCTTACCCACAAACTGCTCCATATTCTGTCATGTGCATGACACATGCACCCTACAGGAGCAACAGAGATAGCAAGCTTTAGTTTATGGCAAACTTTGGAGCGTCCACAATGTTGAGGGGGTGAAGATGCGCACTGAAAAGTTCTCCATGTGCTTTAGCCCATGCCCCTATGCTTTGAGCTTTGTTTTGTTATTACTGAAAATAAAAACTTGGATTAGTCTTAAGCAGGCAATACTAGCTCTCATTGGATGAGGTTGCATTGGATGCTTCATGGCCTCTTAATTATAAGCTACTACTTCGATCTACAGTATTAGGGCCTGACACTTGGCATGCTTAAATATCTTGATTTTGACTAATAGTCGAAAAGATGCCTTTCATTAAACCCCATAATCCTTGAAATGGGGCATAATGTGGACCACTTAGTTGAGATATATGAAAGTTAGGAAGAGATAAGGAAGGAGGAAGGAGGAAAAGGATAGTTTGAAGGTTGGTAAGTCGTGAGTAAAAGGTTAAGTTTGAAGGTGATTTTTTTTGTCCAAAGTTATTACAAGAAAACTCCAAGCCTGTCACATAACTAGCATTGAATTGTTTGCAAGAAAGCTTACTGATTATTGTTTATAATGATGTGATAAAACTATATCTAGGTATTTCTCTTTTCTTAATGCATCAACTAGCCAATAGTCTATAGACAAGGATCACCGTATAGTTGATTGATGGGCGAGGTGAAAATCACCTTTTGTCTTGACCTGTTTGTAAAAATTGTCAAGCATGATATCCTTAGACAAAGTTTATGGCAAGTCTGTTATCTTAATTTTCAAATGATCTACTTCCAATACTAAAGTCTCATGATGATAGGATCTTTGATGGGAGAAGTCACATTCAATTTAGGATCTTTGACGGGGAAGTCACATTCAATTTAATTTGTGGAGGAGTTGATTTGAGGAGCATATTCTAATTATTCTTTTTCTACGTAATTGTCATGGCATCTTCCAACATTATCCTACTAATGAAATCATTGGTTGCGTCCACCCATAAGATTTTAAATGGGTACCACCACCAATTAGGTTTGTGTCAGTTTGGACCCCATGGAGCATGGTAATTAACATTAAATACAAATTAATAATGAAATACCCATGAATAAAAAAAAGCACGTGACAACAATCCATGCTCCCTGAGAGGAGAATATCCTTGATCCCACCTAAGAGCACAACCTATTTGTACCTACTAGTGCTAAATCGAGACTCACCACGGTGATCCGAACGGTTAGGAGGTTTCAATATAGATGCGGAAGAGCCTACAATTCGCCCCCATGTTAATGGACGAGGCAATGAAATTCTTAAGATACGAACGGGAAAGATGTGCAGCACCATGGTTTTGGGTTCGATTCCGAGCTGGATTATCAATCAAAAAAAAAAAACCCTACTGAATTGGGTGAAATGATAGACCCGAATTCAATTCCTTTTTCAAAGGAATCTAATATGAAGAGCAAAATTTCAATGGACTTATATTTGAATTGAGGGGTCAGACCCTTGGTCTCAACCACGATAGGACATTCAAGTCTATACATGAAATTTATGAGCATCTTAATTTGAACCATAATATCATGTAGATGATTATCGGAGGGAGAAAATCGAGGACAAATATCAAATTTTAACATGTTTATATAGTAATAAGCTTTGGGTTGATGATGAGATTCTAATAGACTGTAGTACTATATAGACGTTAATTGTAGAGAGAACAAGTACCAAACATTGGATCATGGGCTTTCTTAGTAATTGGCCTTAAATCCACTGCGAGTTACCCGGACGGTTAGGAGGTTCCAATATGGCTCCTATAGTCAACTGTATCATAATAATACTCAAATTAGATCCACAAAATATTACCTCAACAAATTAGTAAATCCTTCAAATCCAATTATCCAAACCATAAGTTTAGATCAATGGGTGCTGGATTGTTCAAAATACGAATCCTACTAATCTTGAGTCAATACCCATATATGCAACCCTTCATATCTTCATCTAATAAGTCTTGCGCTTCCCCACTCTATGATAATGAAGAAGCTCTGACAATTTTGTATTGGATGAGTTATTAGTGGTCCCAATATCTAATTAGATACCAAAATAAATGCAAAATTGCCTAGTGAAGATCTATGACAAGCTCTGCAACTCTGCACACATGAGAATTAATCGAATTCAAATGCTTGTCTCCTCTGCACCCTCTTGCTCCTGCAATCTCAGGGCCCAACCTCAGTCTCATTCATTCAATCTTCTCCATGAAATTACAACTAGTTCTCACTCCTAACATTGGCATTTTGAATCAATTCATTCATTGTGTACGTACATGAATCTCATATAAGGGGAAGTTTTTTTAATGGCTGGGATCTATTGTATGTATACATGTGGTCCAAAAGCCCAAAAAAGTTGAATCACTAAGCTTAGCTCCCAATCCTTAGGGGGCCTTTTGGCTGTTTTCCTGAAATATGAAACTAATTTCCAGGGGGGAAAAAAGTCAAAAATTGAGTTTCCAACTCATTTCCTACAATTTAAAATGGAAACGGATTTCCTAAAATTAAGTCAATTCATCAACTTTTGGGAAATAAGTTTCGCAAAAGTACCTTTAGAAGTGATTTCTATAAATGAGTGTCCAAACATTTTCTACTTATTTTGTAGTGATTCATACTTTTTTTCTTGAAACATCACGAGTTTCATGGACCTAGTCCACTGGATATTTTCTCGTCATAGAGATGACAAACTGTTCGGTACGTCTATGCAACTAATGGTTGAAACTTTAAAAATTAGCTATTCTTGAATTAGTGTAAAACAAAAAATTTAAAAGATAAAATGTATTATTACCTAAAGAGTTTCTTCTGTGTGCACGAGAGAATGTCACAGTTTCCCCATAAAAAGAGAGAGGGTAAAACTGTAACTGAGGCCAAGTTCAATTTCAAGGTTGTGGGGAATTGCGGTAGAGATTATTGGGAAGAGGGTAAAATTTGAAAGGGCCATTGAGAGGAGAGAAGGGGGAGAAAAACCAGTTACTGTGGTGATTCAGAGTCCTCGGGTTTGGAAACAAATGAAATAATAATGGAATAATAATTGATTGAGAAAAACAAAGAAAGATAATAAAAATAAAAAATAAAAAGAAAACTTTGCTCCTCAGTTTGACCCTTAATTCAACTGATGATGATGACAGAGATTCACTCACTCACTTTAGCTTTTACATACAAAAGAACCAAATCTAGCATAAGCTCACATACTTTCAAATACTTTTAGCTTTTATTTCCTTCATCTTTCTTTCATTTCCCCTTTATTTTCTCTTGCTCTCATCTTTCCTCTCTTCTTCATCCATACCCATTTACTTCAACAAACAGCTAAAAGCATGGGAAAAGGTGTGATCTTTGTGAACAAGGTATTGTTTTGGCCCACCACTTTTTTTTTCCTCCTTCATTTTATGTTATTTTTTTCCTAATTGTTTGCAATTTTCTGTTGGATCTATGATGATGAGATCTTTGTGGGCATTCATGAAATCTTTTAGCTTTTGCGTTTTGATAATTTGAAGTAGTTTTATTATTGCCCTTTATCCAAAGATTTGATCTTGATCCATTGATTTCACATTTTTCTCATCTTTCTGAGATGGGTTCTGGTTCATCTTCTTCTTTATTGGGGAAAATTGGACCTTGATGTGATTGTATGGATCTACTTTGTTCCCAGTCCTTTTTAACTTCATAATTTGTAATTACTTCTATGCCCAATTTAAATGTTTAGTGATTTCTTCTTTTACTTGTAGAAATAATTTACTCATATGTAAACATTTAAGGGAGACTAGTGAGGAATGTATATTGCTTTGCTTCTTTGATCTTAGACCAGTGAGATCTTGTCATTAAATTAATTTGTATGGTTTGATTAGTTGATCCTGTTTTCGGTTATCTTATGATTACATTTCTAATCTTCACATCCAAGATGGAATTTTAATTCTTTTCATTTGTTGCCCTCTTCTTTAGTTATTCATTTTTCCAATCATCACTTTGTTTACATCTAAGTTTTGGACAATGCTTCTAGTTTTCCCTCTATAAATTGACATATTTTTATGTTGAGAAAGCTATGGTCTGTTTCCTTGCTTAATTCATGATAATTCTGAATTCTTATTTAATTGCAGAGTCCCTCCTCGGATGAATCTAGTCTTGATTGAGTCTACCTCATAAATGAATTGGTGTTTAGTTTGTCCTAGTTCGTGGAGGTTACCGATAGCTGGTTTACACTGATACAAATAAAGAAATATTGCTTACATAAATGGCTTCAAAGTCTATTCCAAAACCCACCTCTCAGAAAAATGTCAAAACAACCATCAACCAAACAGTAGAGGCTGGTTCTCAAAACCCTTCGCCTTCACAAATTTCTAAGCCAAGCAAGTCAGTACCTATGCAACCAAAAGAATTGTCAAAACCCAGTAATCAAAATACACCAGAGAAACTGCCACTGAGGTGTTAGACCGTGAAAAACCGATTACAGTCCCAAAGGGTCTGCTGACACCTTGTCCACCTTATCCGATAATAATTCTTCCAAGACTACTAGTTCTTCTGAACCTACTTCTGATGAAAGTATAAAACAGTCTTCTCGACAAGAAGATTCTGTGGAAGTCAATGAAGACCAAGAAACGAAGAAGTTTGAGCAGAACAGTGTAAAGGATAGCTCAGCTTCTGCTAAAGTTAGTGATGGAACCAGTAGCCTGACAAAACCAGTGGAAGTGCTAAAATCAGCGATCGGGCTGATTTTAATGGAAGTGGAAAGAGTAGCATGTGCCGACCCAGTACAAGCAGTAACGTCAGTGTGCACGAGAGAATGTCACAGTTTCCCCATAAAAGAGAGAGGGTAAAACTGTAACTGAGGCCAAGTTCAATTTCAAGGTTGTGGGGAATTGCGGTAGAGATTATTGGGAAGAGGGTAAAATTTGAAAGGGCCATTGAGAGGAGAGAAGGGGAGAAAACCAGTTACTGTGGTGATTCAGAGTCCTCGGGTTTGGAAACAAATGAAATAATAATGGAATAATAATTGATTGAGAAAAACAAAGAAAGATAATAAAAATAAAAATAAAAAATAAAAAGAAAACTTTGCTCCTCAGTTTGACCCTTAATTCAACTGATGATGATGACAGAGATTCACTCACTCACTTTAGCTTTTACATACAAAAGAACCAAATCTAGCATAAGCTCACATACTTTCAAATACTTTTAGCTTTTATTTCCTTCATCTTTCTTTCATTTCCCTTTATTTTCTCTTGCTCTCATCTTTCCTCTCTTCTTCATCCATACCCATTTACTTCAACAAACAGCTAAAAGCATGGGAAAAGGTGTGATCTTTGTGAACAAGGTATTGTTTTGGCCCACCACTTTTTTTTCCTCCTTCATTTTATGTTATTTTTTTCCTAATTGTTTGCAATTTTCTGTTGGATCTATGATGATGAGATCTTTGTGGGCATTCATGAAATCTTTTAGCTTTTTGTTTTTGATAATTTGAAGTAGTTTTATTATTGCCCTTTATCCAAAGATTTGATCTTGATCCATTGATTTCACATTTTTCTCATCTTTCTGAGATGGGTTCTGGTTCATCTTCTTCTTTATTGGGGAAAATTGGACCTTGATGTGATTGTATGGATCTACTTTGTTCCCAGTCCTTTTTAACTTCATAATTTGTAATTACTTCTATGCCCAATTTAAATGTTTAGTGATTTCTTCTTTTACTTGTAGAAATAATTTACTCATATGTAAACATTTAAGGGAGACTAGTGAGGAATGTATATTGCTTTGCTTCTTTGATCTTAGACCAGTGAGATCTTGTCATTAAATTAATTTGTATGGTTTGATTAGTTGATCCTGTTTTGGTTATCTTATGATTACATTTCTAATCTTCACATCCAAGATGGAATTTTAATTCTTTTCATTTGTTGCCCTCTTCTTTAGTTATTCATTTTTCCAATCATCACTTTGTTTACATCTAAGTTTTGGACAATGCTTCTGGTTTTCCCTCTATAAATTGACATATTTTATGTTGAGAAAGCTATGATCTGTTTCCTTGCTTAATTCATGATAATTCTGAATTCTTATTTAATTGCAGAGTCCCCTCCTCGGATGAATCTAGTCTTGATTGAGTCTACCTCATAAATGAATTGGTGTTTAGTTTGTCCTAGTTCGTGGAGGTTACCGATAGCTGGTTTACACTGATACAAATAAAGAAATATTGCTTACATAAATGGCTTCAAAGTCTATTCCAAAACCCACCTCTCAGAAAAATGTCAAAACAACCATCAACCAAACAGTAGAGGCTGGTTCTCAAAACCCTTCGCCTTCACAAATTTCTAAGCCAAGCAAGTCAGTACCTATGCAACCAAAAGAATTGTCAAAACCCAGTAATCAAAATACACCAGAGAAAACTGCCACTGAGGTGTTAGACCGTGAAAAACCCGATTACAGTCCCAAAGGGTCTGCTGACACCTTGTCCACCTTATCCGATAATAATTCTTCCAAGACTACTAGTTCTTCTGAACCTACTTCTGATGAAAGTATAAAACAGTCTTCTCGACAAGAAGATTCTGTGGAAGTCAATGAAGACCAAGAAACGAAGAAGTTTGAGCAGAACAGTGTAAAGGATAGCTCAGCTTCTGCTAAAGTTAGTGATGGAACCAGTAGCCTGACAAAAACCAGTGGAAGTGCTAAAATCAGCGATCGGGCTGATTTTAATGGAAGTGGAAAGAGTAGCATGTGCCGACCCAGTACAAGCAGTAACGTCAGTGATGAGAGCTCATGTAGTAGTTTGAGTAGTGTTAGTAAACCTCATAAAGCAAACGACTCGAGATGGGAAGCAATTCAAATGGTTCGAGCTAGAGAAGGGATTCTTGGTTTAAATCATTTTCGGCTTTTAAAGAGGTTGGGTTGTGGTGATATAGGTAGTGTATATTTGTCAGAGTTGAGTGGAACGAAGAGTTGTTTTGCGATGAAGGTCATGGACAAGGGCTCTTTGGCAAGTCGGAAAAAGCTTCTTAGGGCTCAAACCGAGAGGGAGATATTGCAATGCTTGGATCATCCATTTCTTCCGACATTATATACTCATTTTGAGACTGATAAATTCTCATGTTTAGTAATGGAGTACTGCCCGGGTGGAGATCTACATACTCTTCGGCAGAGGCAACCTGGGAAGCATTTTTCAGAACAAGCTGTAAAGTATGCACGTCTCTGACCTGATCTCTATTTTATTAATATTTGATTTTGGTATATGATTATATTTTGCTCACTTGTCATCATGTTGTGAAACTTCTATATTCCTATGGGGCTTGCCCTTCATTCTAGGCTAGATTATATATTAATTCCATCATTTGGATGTATTTTTTACAGCATATGAAATGAGTGCATTCGCAAGAAATTGGAACATACTCCAACTGAGGATAAAATGAGAGAACACCAATTGAGATAGTTTGATTGTTTATAAAGCATATTAACCGTCAGGAAACTTGACATTTACAATTGAGAACATGTTCTAACAGAACCATTAGATTACTGAAGCCTCTAGCATAGTTCATAAACAAATGCAGTTCCACATTCAATCATTCTAGTCAGATGGTTGAGCTTTCCTTGTCATGTGAAATTGAAGCATGACAAAGGTCAAGATCAATGACTTTCTATTTTTAACTAATACAAACTTTTCTATAGAAAATTAAAATAGATAGTAGATAATTTATGAAATATGGTTGGGAAAAGTACCTTTAGAAGTGATTTCTATAAATGAGTGTCCAAACATTTTCTACTTATTTTGTAGTGATTCATACTTTTTTTCTTGAAACATCACGAGTTTCATGGACCTAGTCCACTGGATATTTTCTCGTCATAGAGATGACAAACTGTTCGGTACGTCTATGCAACTAATGGTTGAAACTTTAAAAATTAGCTATTCTTGAATTAGTGTAAAACAAAAAATTTAAAAGATAAAATGTATTATTACCTAAAGAGTTTCTTCTGTGTGCACGAGAGAATGTCACAGTTTCCCCATAAAAAGAGAGAGGGTAAAACTGTAACTGAGGCCAAGTTCAATTTCAAGGTTGTGGGGAATTGCGGTAGAGATTATTGGGAAGAGGGTAAAATTTGAAAGGGCCGTTGAGAGGAGAGAAGGGGGAGAAAAACCAGTTACTGTGGTGATTCAGAGTCCTCGGGTTTGGAAACAAATGAAATAATAATGGAATAATAATTGATTGAGAAAAACAAAGAAAGATAATAAAATAAAAATAAAAATAAAAATAAAAATAAAAACTTTGCTCCTCAGTTTGACCCTTAATTCAACTGATGATGATGAGAGATTCACTCACTCACTTTAGCTTTTACATACAAAAGAACCAAATCTAGCATAAGCTCACATACTTTCAAATACTTTTAGCTTTTATTTCCTTCATCTTTCTTTCATTTCCCCTTTATTTTCTCTTGCTCTCATCTTTCCTCTCTTCTTCATCCATACCCATTTACTTCAACAAACAGCTAAAAGCATGGGAAAAGGTGTGATCTTTGTGAACAAGGTATTGTTTTGGCCCACCACTTTTTTTTTCCTCCTTCATTTTATGTTATTTTTTCCTAATTGTTTGCAATTTTCTGTTGGATCTATGATGATGAGATCTTTGTGGGCATTCATGAAATCTTTTAGCTTTTGCGTTTTTGATAATTTGAAGTAGTTTTATTATTGCCCTTTATCCAAAGATTTGATCTTGATCCATTGATTTCACATTTTCTCATCTTTCTGAGATGGGTTCTGGTTCATCTTCTTCTTTATTGGGGAAAATTGGACCTTGATGTGATTGTATGGATCTACTTTGTTCCCAGTCCTTTTTAACTTCATAATTTGTAATTACTTCTATGCCCAATTTAAATGTTTAGTGATTTCTTCTTTTACTTGTAGAAATAATTTACTCATATGTAAACATTTAAGGGAGACTAGTGAGTAATGTATATTGCTTTGCTTCTTTGATCTTAGACCAGTGAGATCTTGTCATTAAATTAATTTGTATGGTTTGATTAGTTGATCCTGTTTTCGGTTATCTTATGATTACATTTCTAATCTTCACATCCAAGATGGAATTTTAATTCTTTTCATTTATTGCCCTCTTCTTTAGTTATTCATTTTTCCAATCATCACTTTGTTTACATCTAAGTTTTGGACAATGCTTCTAGTTTTCCCTCTATAAATTGACATATTGTTATGTTGAGAAAGCTATGGTCTGTTTCCTTGCTTAATTCATGATAATTCTGAATTCTTATTTAATTGCAGAGTCCCCTCCTCGGATGAATCTAGTCTTGATTGAGTCTACCTCATAAATGAATTGGCGTTTAGTTTGTCCTAGTTCGTGGAGGTTACCGATAGCTGGTTTACACTGATACAAATAAAGAAATATTGCTTACATAAATGGCTTCAAAGTCTATTCCAAAACCCACCTCTCAGAAAAATGTCAAAACAACCATCAACCAAACAGTAGAGGCTGGTTCTCAAAACCCTTCGCCTTCACAAATTTCTAAGCCAAGCAAGTCAGTACCTATGCAACCAAAAGAATTGTCAAAACCCAGTAATCAAAATACACCAGAGAAAACTGCCACTGAGGCGTTAGACCGTGAAAAACCCGATTACAGTCCCAAAGGGTCTGCTGACACCTTGTCCACCTTATCCGATAATAATTCTTCCAAGACTACTAGTTCTTCTGAACCTACTTCTGATGAAAGTATAAAACAGTCTTCTCGACAAGAAGATTCTGTGGAAGTCAATGAAGACCAAGAAACGAAGAAGTTTGAGCAGAACAGTGTAAAGGATAGCTCAGCTTCTGCTAAAGTTAGTGATGGAACCAGTAGCCTGACAAAAACCAGTGGAAGTGCTAAAATCAGCGATCGGGCTGATTTTAATGGAAGTGGAAAGAGTAGCATGTGCCGACCCAGTACAAGCAGTAACGTCAGCGATGAGAGCTCATGTAGTAGTTTGAGTAGTGTTAGTAAACCTCATAAAGCAAACGACTCGAGATGGGAAGCAATTCAAATGGTTCGAGCTAGAGAAGGGATTCTTGGTTTAAATCATTTTCGGCTTTTAAAGAGGTTGGGTTGTGGTGATATAGGTAGTGTATATTTGTCAGAGTTGAGTGGAACGAAGAGTTGTTTTGCGATGAAGGTCATGGACAAGGGCTCTTTGGCAAGTCGGAAAAAGCTTCTTAGGGCTCAAACCGAGAGGGAGATATTGCAATGCTTGGATCATCCATTTCTTCCGACATTATATACTCATTTTGAGACTGATAAATTCTCATGTTTAGTAATGGAGTACTGCCCGGGTGGAGATCTACATACTCTTCGGCAGAGGCAACCTGGGAAGCATTTTTCAGAACAAGCTGTAAAGTATGCACGTCTCTGACCTGATCTCTATTTTATTAATATTTGATTTTGGTATATGATTATATTTTGCTCACTTGTCATCATGTTGTGAAACTTCTATATTCCTATGGGGCTTGCCTTTCATTCTAGGCTAGATTATATATTAATTCCATCATTTGGATGTATTTTTTACAGCATATGAAATGAGTGCATTCGCAAGAAATTGGAACATGCTCCAACTGAGGATAAAATGAGAGAACACCAATTGAGATAGTTTGATTGTTTATAAAGCATATTAACCGTCAGGAAACTTGACATTTACAATTGAGAACATGTTCTAACAGAACCATTAGATTACTGAAGCCTCTAGCATAGTTCATAAACAAATGCAGTTCCACATTCAATCATTCTAGTCAGATGGTTGAGCTTTCCTTGTCATGTGAAATTGAAAGCATGACAAAGGTCAAGATCAATGATTTTCTATTTTTAACTAATACAAACTTTTCTATAGAAAATTAAAATAGATAGTAGATAATTTATGAAATATGGTTGGGAGTAAAATTTTGCTCTTTATATGAGATATTTTGTAGACAAGATAGTTGTGCTTGGGTCAAGTTTGCGTAGTGCATAACCTTTAGGTATACTGATGATATTTTGTGAACATTGCAGTTGATATCTTATCTGCGTAATTAGGTTTTACACAAGATTATTCAATTTTCGTTTCTATGCCATTTCTTTGTTTCTTACATGCTTTCTATCCTTTCAAGAAAAAGACAATGTCACAGACTCACAAGTATTTGATTGCTCAAGGATTTGCTCACATAGAGAATTTTTGCACAAATTCTTGGTTTAGGGACATCTCTATGATGAACCATGCTGGATATATACTATCAAGTTTCTTCTTTAATACTCCTTAGACATGTCTCCGACGCTCCACAAATGTGTCTTCACTTTGCTAGTGTTGCTTTGTAGTTAACTGTAAATACCCCTTTTGGCACTTAATAATTGATTGGAGCATTCTTCAATATTTTCTAACTCTTTGGACATACATTGCAACTCTTTTCTAAACTTGTTGAGGACTACATGCGTAAAACTAAATAAACGATATATACGCCCAGTAATGAGAACATATCCTAGTTTAGTAAACAAAATAACTACAATACAGGAGAAAAATTGCCGTACATTACTTCACAGGGAACAGATATATTAAGAACAAGTTATCACCACCACCCTCCTCTTTACATTGACAATATTCTCCATTTCATCTCTAAAATTTGCATCATATAATGTCTTGATTTTAACCATTTCTCTCCACTCCCTCAAATTTCAGGTTCTACGTAGCCGAGGTCCTTCTAGCCCTAGAATACCTCCACATGCTTGGCATCATCTACCGAGATCTCAAACCCGAAAACGTCCTCGTCCGCGAAGATGGCCATATCATGCTCTCCGACTTTGACCTCTCTCTTCGTTGTGCAGTCAATCCAACCCTAATCAAATCCTCAAACCCTAATTCCGACTCCTTTCGCCACTCCACAATAAACCCCCCTCCAGTCTACTGCGCTCAGCCTGCCTGCATCGAGCCCCCCTCCTGCATCCAACCGGCCTGCGTGGGCCCCACAACCTGCTTCTCTCCTCTTGGGCTCTTCTCTTCCAAATCCAAGAAAGACAAAACTAAGCCCAAGTCCAAGCCCAAACCTGAAATAGGTAACCAAGTCAGCCCGTTGCCTGAGCTTATAGCAGAACCCACTGATGCACGCTCAATGTCCTTTGTTGGAACTCACGAGTATTTAGCTCCCGAGATCATCAAAGGTGAGGGTCATGGGAGTGCTGTGGATTGGTGGACCTTTGGTATTTTCTTGTATGAGCTTTTGTTTGGTAAGACTCCCTTTAAGGGTTCGGGCAATAGAGCTACGTTGTTTAATGTAGTCGGGCAGCCATTGAGGTTTCCTGAGTCACCGATGGTGAGCTTTTCAGCAAGGGATCTGATAAGGGGATTGCTCGTGAAGGAGCCACAGCATCGGTTGGCATATAAACGAGGGGCCACAGAGATAAAGCAGCACCCGTTCTTTGAGGGAGTTAACTGGGCTTTGATACGGTGTGCAAGTCCTCCAGAGATCCCGAAACCTGTGGAGATCGAGCGGACTCAGACAGTAGCAGCACCTGTGGCTGAATCTTCTGGTGAAAAAGTTGTTGGTGATCAGAAAGCACCTGATAACTATCTGGAGTTTGATTTCTTTTAGTGTTAAATCCTTTTCTCTTTGAAAATGGAAGGTGTTGAGCTTATTGTATCTTTTTCTTAGAATCACAGCTGGTTAGTTTTCATGTGGAAATGTTAGATCTTTAGGGCTGTTCTTTTATGGGGAGCAAGTTTAAGATCTGTATCCCTCAATGAATGCTGAAATATTTTTCATCTTTATGATATGATTCAAAGATGGGTGTTTTCCCCCTCCCTTTTCTTGATGCAGAAGCTCTATTTGCATTCACAATGAAGTAAGCAAAATCAAGCATTCTTCCGACTTGAATTTCTGTAAGTTTGGTTATTTCCATTGTGCTTCCAGTGTTGGAATTACTTGGGAGAGGAACACAATTTTAACTTCTTTGATGAGGCAGCAAAGATCTTAAACAGTCATAACTTGGTGATATTATTTTCTGTAATTTAAATTTACTCAAGAAATTTGAGTGCATGTTACAGTAACTGTTTGTTACAAGAGATCAGTTATGTTTTTAAGATTGAAGAACTCCAAGGTCTTCAAGTCCATGAGGTTTGAAGTAGCAATACCCAAACTTGAACTATTACTCATGACATTAAATGTGCACCCAAAGGATATTAACCTTTTGGGTTATTTAACTTCGTGATTTGTATACTGAGGATCGATATCTCTTAGATGCACATAATGCCATGGACCGGAATCTATATGATACCTTTTCCTCGTATGGCACATACTGAATAACCCAGATGAAAATGATGAAATGGGATGCATTGAATCTCATTCAGAGAATCCAAAATTGACAGCACTTTTCATGACAAGTGAGATCTGTGATCAAGGAGCAAAAGAATCAAAGTAGCAGCAGCAGCAGCTAAAATACAAGACAGAGACCTGATTGAATGAGAATGTGACCCTAACCAGTCACATTTGATCAAGTTGCATGAAGAGAAAAAGACATAATTGGATGCATCTGTCTAAAGATTGCGACAGAAGAAAAAAGAAGTGGCTACCATCTCATCTGCTTCCTTCTTTTTCTTTCTTTATTTGTGTGAGAAAAAAAATAAAAATAAGAGGTTTTCACGAGGAAAATTTTAGAGTTTGCTTCAAAGTTATTTTTTGCTCCGGCTTTTATTTGATTTCAATGAACTTTAACCAAGTTTCACCTTTTGTACGTCACATGGATATTTGTAGGTAAGAAAGAAAGTGGTAAAGTGCAACTTTAAAATTATGGAACCCTCTTATGTTTGACAGTTTATTATGAAACCTTCTCAACGTTTTTTTCACCATTACAAAATACCTTCTTGTTAGAAAAAGTTGTTAAACTCTATTTATATTCTGAAACTACCCTCTTTTTCTTCCTCTTAATATACTTTTCCTTTCTCGCAAAGACAAGACATATTTGAAACTGAAAGTTACACCAAATTGAGGCTAAAATCAAGGGGTTCAAGAGATTACATTGATGTTCTATTAATTTTCTCTTTGTTAATGGCCATAGTTACTTGGATTTGACGTAAAGAGAGGAGAGATGAGTGTTGCAGACTTGCAGTAACAATTTATTTAACAACTGGTGGTGTAGTGACGAATAGATAACGTTAGGGGGTTTCATAATAAATTGTCAAACTTGATGGGGATTTCCTAATAATTACCCAGAAAAAAACAATAGTGTATCTAAATGTCAAAAATAAGATAGGAGTATATAAGTGCTATCTAATTTGAGATATTTAACTGATAACCAATATTTTAGTTGAGATAAGAGTATATAAGTGTAAAGTCATGTAGACCCTATAAGTGCTGTTTAACTTGAGATAAACCAATAGACAAGGGAACAAGTAAAATCTCTTCATCAACTGCTATGGTTTGTTCTCAGGATCAAAATTGTAAATCAGGCTCCAATTCAATCTGTCACATGTTAAATCATCAAAGTAGAACCAATATGAACAGTTCAGAATTTTACCGCTAATTTACTTATTGAACCCCAAACAAAAGTTTCCATCTCATTAGCAACAAATAAATTCCCTAAATCATGCCGTACAATCACAAGAGGACTATAAACATAGTTCACACATCTATGAAAGTCTTTCAAACATTTCTAGCATAAATTAGAAATAACACTGTGTACAAGAGTATTCATCCATACTGTGTGCAGATGTTTATCATTCCAGCCAAAAAACAACATAAATAACAAAACCACATTGTTGGCAGGCAACTATGTTATTATTAAATTTTTTTTTCTTACAATACTAAGTAGAGAATTACAATACCTCAATAAGTGTAAACTTCGAGTGATTATTATAGAAAGACTTATCTGCAGCATCTCACTTCAACTGCCGATAGCAACTATAGGCAACAGCAACAGAAGCCACAGCTGCAACAACAGCAAGAGCTGCATAGGTGTCCTCGCGTTCCCAGCTCTGAAACCACTTGGGACCACCACAAATCTTCCGAGCTTTACCCTTGCTTTGTTCACTGCTCTTCTTAGTGACGTCATCTTCAGCCTTTTGCTCGTCTTCACAATTTTTTTCAAGTTTCTCTTCCGCCGTCCCATTTTGACAACAGCTGATATTACCATGGCCTTGGCAACATCCAGATGCTTCTAGTGCTGAGCCGTTAGCGATGCTCTCAGTTGCTTCAACCGGTCCTTGAGAAATCTTCTCTTGGGTTGTTCCGTTAAGCTGAAGTCTGAGTTGCTGAGCTTTTCTCTGGTCCTCTTCCGATAAACCCATTTGGCCCCTGCAGTTGGATCATACAATGGTATTTAACATTTTTCATTAGAATTTTAAACAACAACAACATGGCCTTTATCTGAAAATTTTGGCTACATGAATCCTACTGTTCCATTCATTTATGTCATAGATTATCCTCCGGTAAGTTAATTTCTATTAGAGGTTATCCTCCTGTAAGTTACTTATTAGTATGTCCTTATTTACTTCCAACCAAATTCCTTTAGGAGGATGTTTGGCAAAGCTTATTTTTTGGTGGCTTTTAAGCTAAGCTTTTGCATATATCTACATATTTGGTAAAATTTCAATAAGCTAGCTTTTAAGCCCTATTTAATAAAAGTTATGATTTTTTAACCTTTTAAAAACAATCTTATAAGCTTTATCAAAATAGGTTAAGTTTGAATGAAAAATGACTATTCTATCCAAAGCCATTAAAAGCTAACATAGCTTAAAAGTGAAGAGCCACCAAAAGCTAACATAGCTTAAAAGTTAAAAAAGTAAAAATAAAAATAAAAATAAAAATAAAAAAGCTTCTAAAAATAAGCTCACGGATCAATATCTGATTCGATGAAGATTTTATTAGGATTTGATCTTATTCTTTGCAATCTTCTATTTAAGTTAGGATTTCTTTAAGATTTGATTATGATATCTCTTTCTAGTTTAGTTAGGGGGTTAGTCAATTAGAACTAAAATTAGAACTGGGATAATTGTAGGATAAATTTTTATGGTGTTAGTCAATTAGAACTATAATTGGGATAATTTTTAAGGTGTTAGTCAAGTAGAATCCTAGAAGAACTAGACTGGGATAATTTTAAAATTATCCCACTAATTGTTCTACCAGATAGAAAAACATGAATTCTTCTCCCCAAATTATTCCACTTTTCAACCTAGAACTAGATGAGAACGAACTAGAACTTTTGAATTGTTGAAAAATTATTAATAGTTGAGTCCAATAAAATGAATATTGCTAATACATTATGTATTATTATACATTATAAATGTATGCAAATAGCACTTGCAATGCATATAGGAAAATTTGAATAATTAACGGTTGATATTAAAAAGATAAGTAACGTTTTGATACACATAAATCCTTGAATAATAGATATTTACCTAGAATCAATAATATTTTGTGAGAAGTTTTAATAAATAAGTAATGCATAACATAATGATGGGAACAAGTGCATTAAATTTAATTAGTATGAATGAGAAAAGAGTGGAGATGAAATATTAATAGCAAGTGATCAAAACTTGAGATTGATTTAGGAAATTAGGGACTTAGCAGAATACATAATTATATATGATTAAAATTGTTTATGCTTCATGATTATTCTAGTATTTGTGATGATCAAGTATGTTGCACAATTAATTTATAATTCAAGATATTATTTTTGATAAACTACTTCATGATTATTAGTAGGCTAGTTTACATGATTATTGATAGTAATAAGTATTAACAATAAGGTTATATATAATTTAAGTAATAGTTACTCTTTTATAAGAATTATTAATATTGCTTTATATAATTATCAATTCATATTCACAAGCTTCAAAATTTATAAATTAAAGTCATACTATCAAAATACATAATTATATACTTTCTAATTACTCCAAATTATCCCACATCATTTTACCAAAATATCCACTTCTAAAAATTATCGGCATTGTTCTATTAAAATATCCCACTTGAATAAAATTATCCACTTGAACAATTATTCCAATTGTACTTGAAAAGTTCTGATTGACTAACACCCCCTTAGGATTTTATTTGATTGCATCTTTTACTTTTAGTAGGTTTTGATTTGATTAGGATTTTAATTTCCTTCCTTAAATGTTTAGATGTTTTCTTTTCTATAAATAAGATGTATCATCCATGAGGAAAATATGATGATGAATAAAAATGGAAAGATCTTGACACGTGAAATCTTTTGTCGAGCATGTAAATTGCTTGATGGGTGTGAAGCCCTAAAGTGTGAAACATATTCTCCAGTGTGGTGTTAAAGCCTTTGGTGTGATTCCTATTCTCTAGTGGGGTACGAAGCCCTTAGATGTGAAGACTATTCTTCACTGGGGTGTGAAGCCCTTGGTAAAGCATATTTATCTAAATCCTCTCTTTTAGTTCTCCAGCTTTCATGTTAGAGCCCTCGCGTCCCCATCACTCCCCAAACACCCTCTAGATCTACTCCCTTTTGCCCTATTATCTATAATTTATCAGTTCACCTAACCAATGCATCCAGTGGCCTCCATTGTACATGACTACATGACCAAACAATCCCAATTGATTCTCTCATTTTATCCTTGATAGGTGCAACCTTTGGTGTCCTATGCATGCAAACTCATCCTTACCTATCTTTTAGGTATATCTAAAAGATCATTATATTACTCTTATTTCTACTAAGCTCTTTTGTCGCCCATGTTTTCTAATAGCACAATTATGATCCAATTGAACTTTAAACTAAATGAAAGAAATACAGAATTTTTGCGTGTGTTCAGCAATAACCCCTTAACCTGGTCAATTCCCTAACCAGGTTAGGATTGGTCGAGAGTGGGTGGGAGGTGGTCCAATCCTAACCTGGTTAAGAAAGGGAAACTGAACTAAAAGAAACTGGGCAAGTTTTTGCTAAACACAAGTTCAGCTCCTAGAAAAGTTGCCAGACACACCCTTAGTATCTAGGGAGCAAACTTTGGAATAAATATCACTAATAGCAAAAGCATATTGTAATGAAGAAATCAACTATGCACTTCCATGCTAAAGGCATGTAGAATCATGGGTACACACAAATGCTCATATGTGGAAATTTGGTTTCCTTTAGAAAGAATAAGTATTAAAGTTCACTATAAAACTGCCGAACATCTCATTAGAAACTATACTTGAAAGAGGTTTATGTCCAAAGCAGATAAAAACTTTCATGTGGCAAAGAAAGGATAAATCAAGAGCATAGTACCTCCAAAGGTGGTCAACAATTTCTCCTTTCCCAATGTGCTGTTCAAGCAGTACAGGTACATCATCTGGAGTAACATATCCATACCTGCCAATACAAGCCCGATAACCAATAGTTATAGTCAAATGAAAGACAAAGAGCAGATTTAACCAGAAAACATAACAAGGAATGTCACAAATACATTATTAAAACAATTTGGGTATTTGAAGAAAGTTCTTCTCACCAATGACCAGTCACTTCTCCATGTGCATTTTGACTAAATATTATGACATTTCCTGCATACTTATGGCCACCAACATGCGAGCAAGGGCTCACAGACCGTTCCCTGAAGACCTCGTGAGCTTATTTCTTCCTTAAATTTGTCAATAAGAACAGGTCCGCAAACACCACACCTCCGATCTCGGCTTCCATGAGCACAAACAAAAACATAGGAACCTGTTAGTACCTCGCCTGCACCAGGAAGCCACTCAGTCTCCTTTACAAGCACATCTTCGACAAAATTATCAACATCGAAGTGTGTCAAACGCCTGCCAATCAATGAAATACAATAGCATGCCGAGTTTTAGCAGATGTTGAACAATTTACTCAGAAGCACTCAGTAATAAGTTTATGATGTAACAGCTGACCTATATCTGATCATGTCTGGAAAGATCAACACATCTCCATTTGATGACTCAGTGCCATCCTCTCCTTCACATATGGTCAAGCGAGTCTGAAGAAAGAAACAATGAAAAAAAAAGTTAAACAATCCTGGTGAATGAAACAAAATCATGATCCGAATCAATTAATAATAAAGAGTAGCATGCAATCGTCCAAGAATCCCAGAAAGAAAAACAAGTATACAGGGATGAAGAAACATAACACTATACTTAAAGAGTAAAATATCATAAAGAGTAAAATATCATAAAGAGTAAAATATCATAAAGAGTAAAATATCATAAAGAGTAAAATATCACTAGTCCAGCTTTAGAAAACATTAGCAGGAGTATGTAATAGCCAAAAGTAGCAGCATTAAGTATTAGCAGAAGCATGTGTCTGAAGGAACATACCTGATGACATTAGTTGATGTACTCGTCAATCTATACTAAGCATCACCATCTCTCAAAAATTTGATGCTCTTCTTTTTTTCCTTTTGTTTACCGATATAATCTGCTTTTCAATATCAATTCATGCATCTTTCTGCTTCTATTTTATGTTGTTGAAAACTCACTATGACCCAAAAGAATGAAACTTCGTGACAGGGTCTCAGAACTGAGCTTATTTAACCATATACCATATATATTCTTGTTCACGAATATTTATAAACCCAACCAGGCTATACCCACTATTGCGAGCGTGTGAAGGGCGTGATCCAACAACTCCCATTAGTTGATTTATGAGAATTCCACAAAAGATAAGCTAGGAAAAGTGATTTAGACACAATTGAGCTATGGATATTATTCAAAAGAAGTTATAAATCATGGAATTAGATATGCTCTAAAAATGGAAACTAAGACTTTTAGAATCTAATATCTTTTATTGAAGTTTGGAATTTACTGGGACATAAAGTTATAGTATAAGTTGTAGGTCGTTAAATAAAATTCTGGAAATTAAAGCGTCTACTGATTGGAGCATCGAGGACCGTGACTAACGATAGCTTAATAGTATAAGAATAAATGAGATATACAAAGTCGCACAATTCATGATGCAAGTTTATGATCCAGACAACAAAAGTGTGGAAGATAATAACACAGATAAGGTGAAGAAAAGAAGTGAATGTCTACAACTCAATTTTGATTTCATTTCAAGGATTTTGGTTGACCATTGAAGCTACTTACTTGTGAACAAACTAATTAAGAGTTAAGGAAGAAAAGGACATAACACAGTTTTCATTAATTTTGAAAGATCTTATGATAGTCCTCTAACATATTTGGGAGAAAAGAAAAAGGTGTGTCATCCATGAGGAAAATATGATGATGAATAAAAATGGAAAGATCTTGACACGTGAAATCTTTTGTCGAGCATGTAAATTGCTTGATGGGTGTGAAGCCCTAAAGTGTGAAACATATTCTCCAGTGTGGTGTTAAAGCCTTTGGTGTGATTCCTATTCTCTAGTGGGGTACGAAGCCCTTAGATGTGAAGTCTATTCTTCACTGGGGTGTGAAGCCCTTGGGCGTAAAGCATATTTATCTAAATCCTCTCTTTTAGTTCTCCAGCTTTCACATTAGAGCCCTCGCCGCGTCCCCCATCACTCCCCCAAACACCCTCTAGATCTACTCCCTTTTGACCCTATTATCTATAATTTATCAGTTCACCTAACCAATGCATCCAGTGGCCTCCATTGTACATGACTACATGACCAAACAATCCCAATTGATTCTCTCATTTTATCCTGGATAGGTGCAACCTTTGGTGTCCTATGCATGCAAACTCATCCTTACCTATCTTTTAGGTATATCTAAAAGATCATCATAACACTCTTATTTCTACTAAGCTCTTTTGTCGCCCATGTTTTCTAATAGCACAATTATGATCCAATTGAACTTTAAACTAAATGAAAGAAATACAGAATTTTAGCGTGTGTTCAGCAATAACCCCTTAACCTGGTCAATTCCCTAACCAGGTTAGGATTGGTCGAGAGTGGGTGGGAGGTGGTCCAATCCTAACCTGGTTAAGAAAGGGAAACTGAACTAAAAGAAACTGGGCAAGTTTTTGCTAAACACAAGTTTAGCTCCTAGAAAAGTTGCCAGACACACCCTTAGTATCTAGGGAGCAAACTTTGGAATAAATATCACTAATAGCAAAAGCATATTGTAATGAAGAAATCAACTATGCACTTCCATGCTAAAGGCATGTAGAATCATGGGTACACACAAATACTCATATGTGGAAATTTGGTTTCCTTTAGAAAGAATAAGTATTAAAGTTCACTATAAAACTGCCAACATCTCATTAGAAACTATACTTGAAAGAGGTTTATGTCCAAAGCAGATAAAACTTTCATGTGGCAAAGAAAGGATAAATCAAGAGCATAGTACCTCCAAAGGTGGTCAACAATTTCTCCTTTCCCAATGTGCTGTTCAAGCAGTACAGGTACATCATCTGGAGTAACATATCCATACCTGCCAATACAAGCCCGATAACCAATAGTTATAGTCAAATGAAAGACAAAGAGCAGATTTAACCAGAAAACATAACAAGGAATGTCACAAATACATTATTAAAAACAATTTGGGTATTTCGAAGAAAGTTCTTCTCACCAATGACCAGTCACTTCTCCATGTGCATTTTGACTAAATATTATGACATTTCCTGCATACTTATGGCCACCAACATGCGAGCAAGGGCTCACAGACACGTTCCCTGAAGACCTCGTGAGCTTATTTCTTCCTTAAATTTGTCAATAAGAACAGGTCCGCAAACACCACACCTCCGATCTCGCTTCCATGAGCACAAACAAAACATAGGAACCTGTTAGTACCTCGCCTGCACCAGGAAGCCACTCAGTCTCCTTTACAAGCACATCTTCGACAAAATTATCAACATCGGTGTGTCAAACGCCTGCCAATCAATGAAATACAATAGCATGCCGAAGTTTTAGCATATGTTGAACAATTTACTCAGAAGCACTCAGTAATAAGTTTATGATGTAACAGCTGACCTATATCTGATCATGTCTGGAAAGATCAACACATCTCCATTTGATGACTCAGTGCCATCCTCTCCTTCACATATGGTCAAGCGAGTCTGAAGAGAGAAACAATGAAAAAAAGTTAAACAATCCTGGTGAATGAAACAAAATCATGATCCGAATCAATTAATAATAAAGAGTAGCATGCAATCGCCCAAGAATTCCAGAAAGAAAAACAAGTATACGGGATGAAGAAACAATGGTCCAAGAATCCCAGAAAGAAAAACAAGTATACAGGGATGAAGAAACATAACACTATACTTAAAGAGTAAAATATCATAAAGAGTAAAATATCACTAGTCCAGCTTTAGAAAACATTAGCAGGAGTATGTAATAGCCAAAAGTAGCAGCATTAAGTATTAGCAGAAGCATGTGTCTGAAGGAACATACCTGATGACATTAGTTGATGTACTCGTCAATCTATACTAAGCATCACCATCTCTCAAAAATTTGATGCTCTTCTTTTTTCCTTTTGTTTACCGATATAATCTGCTTTTCAATATCAATTCATGCATCTTTCTGCTTCTACTTTATGTTGTTGAAAACTCACTATGACCCAAAAGAATGAAACTCGTGACAGGGTCTCAGAACTGAGCTTATTTAACCATACATACCACATATACTCTTGAACTTATTTAACCATATACCATATATATTCTTGTTCACGAATATTTATAAACCCAACCAGGCTATACCCACTATTGCTGAGCGTGTGAAGCCCTAAAGTGTGAAACATATTCTCCAGTGTGGTGTTAAAGCCTTTGGTGTGATTCCTATTCTCTAGTGGGTACGAAGCCCTTAGATGTGAAGTCTATTCTTCACTGGTGTGAAGCCCTTGGCTAAAGCATATTTATCTAAATCCTCTCTTTTAGTTCTCCAGCTTTCACATTAGAGCCCCGCCACGCCCCCATCACTCCCCAAACACCCTCTAGATCTACTCCCTTTGCCCCTATTATCTATAATTTATCAGTTCACCTAACCAATGCATCCAGTGGCCTCCATTGTACATGACTACATGACCAAACAATCCCAATTGATTCTCTCATTTTATCCTGGATAGGTGCAACCTTTGGTGTCCTATGCATGCAAACTCATCCTTACCTATCTTTTAGGTATATCTAAAAGATCATCATAACACTCTTATTTCTACTAAGCTCTTTTGTCGCCCATGTTTTCTAATAGCACAATTATGATCCAATTGAACTTTAAACTAAATGAAAGAAATACAGAATTTTAGCGTGTGTTCAGCAATAACCCTTAACCTGGTCAATTCCTAACCAGGTTAGGATTGGTCGAGAGTGGGTGGGAGGTGGTCCAATCCTAACCTGGTTAAGAAAGGAAACTGAACTAAAAGAAACTGGGCAAGTTTTGCTAAACACAAGTTTAGCTCCTAGAAAAGTTGCCAGACACACCCTTAGTATCTAGGAGCAAACTTTGGAATAAATATCACTAATAGCAAAAGCATATTGTAATGAAGAAATCAACTATGCACTTCCATGCTAAAGGCATGTAGAATCATGGGTACACACAAATACTCATATGTGGAAATTTGGTTTCCTTTAGAAAGAATAAGTATTAAAGTTCACTATAAAACTGCCGAACATCTCATTAGAAACTATACTTGAAAGAGGTTTATGTCCAAAGCAGATAAAAACTTTCATGTGGCAAAGAAAGGATAAATCAAGAGCATAGTACCTCCAAAGGTGGTCAACAATTTCTCCTTTCCCAATGTGCTGTTCAAGCAGTACAGGTACATCATCTGGAGTAACATATCCATACCTGCCAATACAAGCCCGATAACCAATAGTTATAGTCAAATGAAAGACAAAGAGCAGATTTAACCAGAAAACATAACAAGGAATGTCACAAATACATTATTAAAAACAATTTGGGTATTTCGAAGAAAGTTCTTCTCACCAATGACCAGTCACTTCTCCATGTGCATTTTGACTAAATATTATGACATTTCCTGCATACTTATGGCCACCAACATGCGAGCAAGGGCTCACAGACACGTTCCCCTGAAGACCTCGTGAGCTTATTTCTTCCTTAAATTTGTCAATAAGAACAGGTCCGCAAACACCACACCTCCGATCTCGGCTTCCATGAGCACAAACAAAAACATAGGAACCTGTTAGTACCTCGCCTGCACCAGGAAGCCACTCAGTCTCCTTTACAAGCACATCTTCGACAAAATTATCAACATCGGTGTGTCAAACGCCTGCCAATCAATGAAATACAATAGCATGCCGAAGTTTTAGCATATGTTGAACAATTTACTCAGAAGCACTCAGTAATAAGTTTATGATGTAACAGCTGACCTATATCTGATCATGTCTGGAAAGATCAACACATCTCCATTTGATGACTCAGTGCCATCCTCTCCTTCACATATGGTCAAGCGAGTCTGAAGAGAGAAACAATGAAAAAAAGTTAAACAATCCTGGTGAATGAAACAAAATCATGATCCGAATCAATTAATAATAAAGAGTAGCATGCAATCGCCCAAGAATTCCAGAAAGAAAAACAAGTATACGGGATGAAGAAACAATGGTCCAAGAATCCCAGAAAGAAAAACAAGTATACAGGGATGAAGAAACATAACACTATACTTAAAGAGTAAAATATCATAAAGAGTAAAATATCACTAGTCCAGCTTTAGAAAACATTAGCAGGAGTATGTAATAGCCAAAAGTAGCAGCATTAAGTATTAGCAGAAGCATGTGTCTGAAGGAACATACCTGATGACATTAGTTGATGTACTCACAATCTATACTAAGCATCACCATCTCTCAAAAATTTGATGCTCTTCTTTTTTTCCTTTTGTTTACCGATATAATCTGCTTTTCAATATCAATTCATGCATCTTTCTGCTTCTACTTTATGTTGTTGAAAACTCACTATGACCCAAAAGAATGAAACTCGTGACAGGGTCTCAGAACTGAGCTTATTTAACCATACATACCACATATACTCTTGAACTTATTTAACCATATACCATATATATTCTTGTTCACGAATATTTATAAACCCAACCAGGCTATACCCACTATTGCGAACGTGTGAAGGGCGTGATCCAACAACTCCCATTAGTTGATTTATGAGAATTCCACAAAAAGATAAGCTAGGAAAAGTGATTTAGACACAATTGAGCTATGGATATTATTCAAAAGAAGTTATAAATCATGGAATTAGATATGCTCTAAAAATGGAAACTAAGACTTTTAGAATCTAATATCTTTTATTGAAATTTGGAATTTACTGGGACATAAAGTTATAGTATAAGTTGTAGGTCGTTAAATAAAATTCTGGAAATTAAAGAGCGTCTACTGATTGGAGCATCGAGGACCGTGACCCAACGATAGCTTAATAGTATAAGAATAAATGAGATATACAAAGTCGTACAATTCATGATGCAAGTTTATGATCCAGACAACAAAAGTGTGGAAGATAATAACACAGATAAGGTGAAGAAAAGAAGTGAATGTCTACAACTCAATTTTGATTTCATTTCAAGGATTTTGGTTGACCATTGAAGCTACTTACTTGTGAACAAACTAATTAAGAGTTAAGGAAGAAAAGGACATAACACAGTTTTCATTAATTTTGAAAGATCTTATGATAGTCCTCTAACATATTTGGGAGAAAAGAAAAAGGTGTGTAATGGTTATATATATGCGATTAAAAGACTACAAATGATGGACTAGTAGCAAACGGATACCGAGATAAAAAAATACTTAAAATCATCCTAGGTTTACATCAATGATTCACATCTCGCCCTTATCTATTTGCACCAATGATCAATGAACTTTCTAGTAATATTTGTGTTTGTAGGTGGTATTTCATAGTTGCCAATACAAGCCCGATAACCAATAGTTATAGTCAAATGAAAGACAAAGAGCAGATTTAACCAGAAAACATAACAAGGAATGTCACAAATACATTATTAAAAACAATTTGGGTATTTCGAAGAAAGTTCTTCTCACCAATGACCAGTCACTTCTCCATGTGCATTTTGACTAAATATTATGACATTTCCTGCATACTTATGGCCACCAACATGCGAGCAAGGGCTCACAGACACGTTCCCCTGAAGACCTCGTGAGCTTATTTCTTCCTTAAATTTGTCAATAAGAACAGGTCCGCAAACACCACACCTCCGATCTCGGCTTCCATGAGCACAAACAAAAACATAGGAACCTGTTAGTACCTCGCCTGCACCAGGAAGCCACTCAGTCTCCTTTACAAGCACATCTTCGACAAAATTATCAACATCGAAGTGTGTCAAACGCCTGCCAATCAATGAAATACAATAGCATGCCGAGTTTTAGCATATGTTGAACAATTTACTCAGAAGCACTCAGTAATAAGTTTATGATGTAACAGCTGACCTATATCTGATCATGTCTGGAAAGATCAACACATCTCCATTTGATGACTCAGTGCCATCCTCTCCTTCACATATGGTCAAGCGAGTCTGAAGAGAGAAACAATGAAAAAAAAAGTTAAACAATCCTGGTGAATGAAACAAAATCATGATCCGAATCAATTAATAATAAAGAGTAGCATGCAATCGTCCAAGAATTCCAGAAAGAAAAACAAGTATACAGGGATGAAGAAACAATGGTCCAAGAATCCCAGAAAGAAAAACAAGTATACAGGGATGAAGAAACATAACACTATACTTAAAGAGTAAAATATCATAAAGAGTAAAATATCACTAGTCCAGCTTTAGAAAACATTAGCAGGAGTATGTAATAGCCAAAAGTAGCAGCATTAAGTATTAGCAGAAGCATGTGTCTGAAGGAACATACCTGATGACATTAGTTGATGTACTCGTCAATCTATACTAAGCATCACCATCTCTCAAAAATTTGATGCTCTTCTTTTTTTTCCTTTTGTTTACCGATATAATCTGCTTTTCAATATCAATTCATGCATCTTTCTGCTTCTACTTTATGTTGTTGAAAACTCACTATGACCCAAAAGAATGAAACTCGTGACAGGGTCTCAGAACTGAGCTTATTTAACCATACATACCACATATACTCTTGAACTTATTTAACCATATACCATATATATTCTTGTTCACGAATATTTATAAACCCAACCAGGCTATACCCACTATTGCGAACGTGTGAAGGGCGTGATCCAACAACTCCCATTAGTTGATTTATGAGAATTCCACAAAAAGATAAGCTAGGAAAAGTGATTTAGACACAATTGAGCTATGGATATTATTCAAAAGAAGTTATAAATCATGGAATTAGATATGCTCTAAAAATGGAAACTAAGACTTTTAGAATCTAATATCTTTTATTGAAATTTGGAATTTACTGGGACATAAAGTTATAGTATAAGTTGTAGGTCGTTAAATAAAATTCTGGAAATTAAAGAGCGTCTACTGATTGGAGCATCGAGGACCGTGACCCAACGATAGCTTAATAGTATAAGAATAAATGAGATATACAAAGTCGTACAATTCATGATGCAAGTTTATGATCCAGACAACAAAAGTGTGGAAGATAATAACACAGATAAGGTGAAGAAAAGAAGTGAATGTCTACAACTCAATTTTGATTTCATTTCAAGGATTTTGGTTGACCATTGAAGCTACTTACTTGTGAACAAACTAATTAAGAGTTAAGGAAGAAAAGGACATAACACAGTTTTCATTAATTTTGAAAGATCTTATGATAGTCCTCTAACATATTTGGGAGAAAAGAAAAAAGGTGTGTAATGGTTATATATATGCGATTAAAAGACTACAAATGATGGACTAGTAGCAAACGGATACCGGAGATAAAAAAAAATACTTAAAATCATCCTAGGTTTACATCAATGATTCACATCTCGTCCTTATCTATTTGCACCAATGATCAATGAACTTTCTAGTAATATTTGTGTTTGTAGGTGGTATTTCATAGTTGATGAAATGACATAATTTCATAACAAGAAATGTGGAGGAAAGCTTTACATGTAAAAGGCTAAAATTTAGCTTGACAAAAGTTGAATATATGAAGTATACATACAATGTTAGGATTAATTTATATATCCTCAAGCAATACCTAGAACTTATCATTTTAGCTACTTAGGATAATTGTTCTAAATATCCCCGATATAGCCGATATATCGGCTGCTGTATCCTCTTCTAAGGCTTGCTGCAAAACGATATGGGCTCAATATCTTTTACTACTTTTTGGCAATTTTTTGGTGATGTCCCTGACATGGCCGATATGTCCTTTTATATGGCTTGTTGCAAAACAATATAGTTCTGCAAAATTTCTTTAATATTTTATAGCAAAAATTTTAGCCCTATGAAGTTTTTTAGCAAATTCTAGTAGGCTCTTTCCCTAAGTAAGTTTCTACAATTGGTTAGTGATCTTAAACATATATTAATTACATTTTTATATGCTTAGATTTCATTAAGTATGCTTAAATTATATTTTAGGATATTATATTATATATGCACATCATTCGATATCGCACTCCGTTATTTACTATATATCTCGATATTTCCCCAATATTTGCAATCCGATATGAATTTTGACTGTCCAATATTTCCCGATATCCTATATTTAATACCTTGCCTAGGATTAATATATCAATCATGATCCTGCAATTGAGGATGTTGTCCATATAAACAAAGTTGGTTGACGTACGTCAAAATGAACATGTAGTCAGGCTTTGAGTGGGTTAAAAGGATGTAAAAGTAGTTAAATGTAACATCAGAGGTGGTCATTAAAGGAACTTGAGCAGTGAAAACACGCATGTATCCAACCTCGAAGATTCAGGACAAAGCTTTATGATTGCTGTAATAAAACACTCATAAATGAGCTGTGATAAATCTCGGGATTAAGACAAATCTCTCCTAAAACAGATAATAAAAACTTCTATCCCTTTGATCCACTCGCACACAAAATTCCAATAAAAAAGTAGTCTTTTATCCTAAACAAATTAGCCCATTAATAAATAAACATTCCATCCAAAACTCCAACTTCATCTCACAATCAAAACAAACAGTTAATAATAATAGTAACTAGATTTATCACGCCTTGTCCTCATCCAAAATCACATCTTTCCCCTCTTTCCTTCAAAAAAAATTACTCCAGTAATTCATCCAGAATCCAAAATCGAATCTTTCACCCCCCAGGAAACAAACAAATAGAAAATAACAAAAACCCAACACCCAAAAACTCCTCACCTTCTTCTTGATATCCTTGACCCGACTCTTGAGCGCAGCAGCGAGCAGCCTCGGGAGCCGATCCGACTCCGACGCCTCCACGTGCGAGGGCCAGACCCCAGGAGTCTTGTAACAGAGGAAGAGATGCCGCTCGTAGATCTGGACCGTGCCCACGAGCGAGGCCCGGCCCATCTCGGCCCGCTGAAACCCATCTCTCAAAAATTTGATGCTCTTCTTTTTCCTTTTGTTTACCGATATAATCTGCTTTTCAATATCAATTCATGCATCTTTCTGCTTCTACTTTATGTTGTTGAAAACTCACTATGACCCAAAAGAGAAACTTTGACAGGGTCTCAGAACTGAGCTTATTTAACCATACATACCACATATACTCTTGAACTTATTTAACCATATACCATATATATTCTTGTTCACGAATATTTATAAACCCAACCAGGCTATACCCACTATTGCGAGCGTGTGAAGGGCGTGATCCAACAACTCCCATTAGTTGATTTATGAGAATTCCACAAAAGATAAGCTAGGAAAAGTGATTTAGACACAATTGAGCTATGGATATTATTCAAAAGAAGTTATAAATCATGGAATTAGATATGCTCTAAAAATGGAAACTAAGACTTTTAGAATCTAATATCTTTTATTGAAGTTTGGAATTTACTGGGACATAAAGTTATAGTATAAGTTGTAGGTCGTTAAATAAAATTCTGGAAATTAAAGCGTCTACTGATTGGAGCATCGAGGACCGTGACTAACGATAGCTTAATAGTATAAGAATAAATGAGATATACAAAGTCGCACAATTCATGATGCAAGTTTATGATCCAGACAACAAAAGTGTGGAAGATAATAACACAGATAAGGTGAAGAAAAGAAGTGAATGTCTACAACTCAATTTTGATTTCATTTCAAGGATTTTGGTTGACCATTGAAGCTACTTACTTGTGAACAAACTAATTAAGAGTTAAGGAAGAAAAGGACATAACACAGTTTTCATTAATTTTGAAAGATCTTATGATAGTCCTCTAACATATTTGGGAGAAAAGAAAAAAAAGTGTAATGGTTATATATATCGATTAAAGACTACAAATGATGGACTAGTAGCAAGCGGATACGGAGATAAAAAAATACTTAAAATCATCCTAGGTTTACATCGATGATTCACATCTCGTCCTTATCTATTTGCACCAATGATCAATGAACTTTCTAGTAATATTTGTGTTTGTAGGTGGTATTTCATAGTTGATGAAATGACATAATTTCATAACAAGAAATGTGGAGGAAAGCTTTACATGTAAAGGCTAAAATTTAGCTTGACAAAAGTTGAATATATGAAGTATACATACAATGTTAGGATTAATTTATATATCCTCAAGCAATACCTAGAACTTATCATTTTAGCTACTTAGGATAATTGTTCTAAATATCCCGATATAGCCGATATATCGGCTGATGTATCCTCTTCTAAGGCTTGCTGCAAAACGATATGGGCTCAATATCTTTTACTCCTTTTTGGCAATTTTTTGGTGATGTCCCTGACATGGCCGATATGTCCTTTTATATGGCTTGTTGCAAAACAATATAGTTCTGCAAAATTTCTTTAATATTTTATAGCAAAAATTTTAGCCCTATGAAGTTTTTTAGCAAATTCTAGTAGGCTCTTTCCCTAAGTAAGTTTCTACAATTGGTTAGTGATCTTAAACATATATTAATTACATTTTTATATGCTTAGATTTCATTAAGTATGCTTAAATTATATTTTAGGATATTATATTATATATGCACATCATTCGATATCGCACTCCGTTATTTACTATATATCTCTGATATTTCCCCAATATTTGCAATCCGATATGAATTTTGACTGTCCAATATTTCCCCGATATCCTATATTTAATACCTTGCCTAGGATTAATATATCAATCATGATCCTGCAATTGAGGATGTTGTCCATATAAACAAAGTTGGTTGACGTACGTCAAAATGAACATGTAGTCAGGCTTTGAGTGGGTTAAAAAGGATGTAAAAGTAGTTAAATGTAACATCAGAGGTGGTCATTAAAGGAACTTGAGCAGTGAAAAACACGCATGTATCCAACCTCGAAGATTCAGGACAAAGCTTTATGATTGCTGTAATAAAACACTCATAAATGAGCTGTGATAAATCTCGGGATTAAGACAAATCTCTCCTAAAACAGATAATAAAAAACTTCTATCCCTTTGATCCACTCGCACACAAAATTCCAATAAAAAAGTAGTCTTTTATCCTAAACAAATTAGCCCATTAATAAATAAACATTCCATCCAAAACTCCAACTTCATCTCACAATCAAAACAAACAGTTAATAATAATAGTAACTAGATTTATCACGCCTTGTCCTCATCCAAAATCACATCTTTCCCCTCTTTCCTTCAAAAAAAATTACTCCAGTAATTCATCCAGAATCCAAAATCGAATCTTTCACCCCCCAGGAAACAAACAAATAGAAAATAACAAAAACCCAACACCCAAAAACTCCTCACCTTCTTCTTGATATCCTTGACCCGACTCTTGAGCGCAGCAGCGAGCAGCCTCGGGAGCCGATCCGACTCCGACGCCTCCACGTGCGAGGGCCAGACCCCAGGAGTCTTGTAACAGAGGAAGAGATGCCGCTCGTAGATCTGGACCGTGCCCACGAGCGAGGCCTGGCCCATCTCGGCCCGCTGAAACCCGAACTCGGCATCGTTGTTGGTTGTCTGCTCTGAGGAACTCAAGATGCCGCCTTTGTTGCTGGTGAGGCTGTTGGAGGCGCTGGTGGGTTGTGGGTTTGCTGACGGGTCGGGTTCGGTTGAGGAGGAGAAGGTGATAGGGGATGAAGATGGTGGGGAGATTGATGATGAAGCGGTGGAGCTCTCCATTGGTTTTGGTTTTAGATTTGGTTGGGTTCGAAGAGAGACTGGAGATTGGGGGAAGTTGAGAGAGAGAGAGGAGCGGGGATTTTTTGCTTTTTTTTAATAAGCGCCTTGGTTGACTGGCTATTGGGGAGTTGGACTTACGATCACTTGTTGAGGGCTCTAATTAGTTCTTAAATACCTTATTCTTTGGGTTAATTGCGAATAGATCTCCTTTAGTATTGCCCAATTGCCGATAGATCCCTGTAGTTCTAATCGTGCATACAGACCCTGTGCACAGATAGGCTTTCTTAGTGAACTTTTTCCCCTTTTGGCAATTTTTGGTGATGTCCCCGACATGGCCGATATGTCCTTTATATGGCTTGTTGCAAAACAATATAGTTGCAAAATTTCTTTAATATTTTATAGCAAAAATTTTAGCCCTATGAAGTTTTTAGCAAATTCTAGTAGGCTCTTTCCCTAAAGTTTCTACAATTGGTTAGTGATCTTAAACATATATTAATTACATTTTTATATGCTTAGATTTCATTAAGTATGCTTAAATTATATTTTAGGATATTATATTATATATGCACATCATTCGATATCGCACTCCGTTATTTACTATATATCTCGATATTTCCCAATATTTGCAATCGATATGAATTTTGACTGTCCAATATTTCCCGATATCCTATATTTAATACCTTGCCTAGGATTAATATATCAATCATGATCCTGCAATTGAGGATGTTGTCCATATAAACAAAGTTGGTTGACGTACGTCAAAATGAACATGTAGTCAGGCTTTGAGTGGGTTAAAAAGGATGTAAAAGTAGTTAAATGTAACATCAGAGGTGGTCATTAAAGGAACTTGAGCAGTGAAAAACACGCATGTATCCAACCTCGAAGATTCAGGACAAAGCTTTATGATTGCTGTAATAAAACACTCATAAATGAGCTGTGATAAATCTCGGGATTAAGACAAATCCCTCCTAAAATAGATAATAAAAAACTTCTATCCCTTTGATCCACTCGCACACAAAATTCCAATAAAAAAGTAGTCTTTTATCCTAAACAAATTAGCCCATTAATAAATAAACATTCCATCCAAAACTCCAACTTCATCTCACAATCAAAACAAACGGTTAATAATAATAGTAACTAGATTTATCACGCCTTGTCCTCATCCAAAATCACATCTTTCCCCTCTTTCCTTCAAAAAAAATTACTCCAGTAATTCATCCAGAATCCAAAATCGAATCTTTCACCCCCCAGGAAACAAACAAATAGAAAATAACAAAAACCCAACACCCAAAAACTCCTCACCTTCTTCTTGATATCCTTGACCCGACTCTTGAGCGCAGCAGCGAGCAGCCTCGGGAGCCGATCCGACTCCGACGCCTCCACGTGCGAGGGCCAGACCCCAGGAGTCTTGTAACAGAGGAAGAGATGCCGCTCGTAGATCTGGACCGTGCCCACGAGCGAGGCCCGGCCCATCTCGGCCCGCTGAAACCCGAACTCGGCATCGTTGTTGGTTGTCTGCTCTGAGGAACTCAAGATGCCGCCTTTGTTGCTGGTGAGGCTGTTGGAGGCGCTGGTGGGTTGTGGGTTTGATGACGGGTCGGGTTCGGTTGAGGAGGAGAAGGTGATTGGGGATGAAGAGGGTGGGGAGATTGATGATGAAGCGGTGGAGTTCTCCATTGTTTTTGGTTTTAGATTTGGTTGGGTTCGAAGAGAGACTGGGGATTGGGGGAAGTTGAGAGAGAGAGCAGGGATTTTTGCTTTTTAATAAGCGCCTTGGTTGACTGGCTATTGGGGAGTTGGACTTACGATCACTTGTTGAGGGCTCTAATTAGTTCTTAAATACCTTATTCTTTGGGTTAATTGCGAATAGATCTCCTTTAGTATTGCCCAATTGCCGATAGATCCCTGTAGTTCTAATCGTGCATACAGACCCTGTGCACAGATAGGCTTTCTTAGTGAACTTTTCCCCTTTTAGGCCAAAATAATTTGGTATCGAGGGTCTATAAAGACCAATAGAATTGTAGGGGATTTATCCGTCTCTACAAAACTTTTGACTCCTTTAAGGGTGAAAAAAATTCACTTTTAGTAGTTTATCCGAACAATTAGAACTATAAATGATAGAGGTTAAGGGAGAATGGTTGAGAAGAATGATTAACTTAGTTAACCCTTCACGGAGGTTAAAAATAATTTAATTGTTTTGGATTTGATAGTCAATATGAAAGATTAAGTTTTTTGTGTTTGGCGAATGAATAATGGTTAAGGAGGTTAGTTGCCATAAATATCCTAAATTTTTTTTTAAGTTTCATTTCTAATTTCCGGAAAGAGTAACTCTTAACCCTCCTCTTTAGGCGAACTTGTTAACCCCCTCTAGAAATGAGAGATTAACTGACTTTAACCCTTGTAAATTGGTTGTTAACGCTTTGACCAAATTAACCAGTTTGGATGGTTAAGAAGGATTTAAACCTCATTGACTCTTCTTTTAACTCCTTGCCAAATAGGGCCGTAGGGGGTCTATCCGCAATTAACCCTTGAATATAAGAGAAATAAATATAGACTCAAAAGTACGTAGATCACGTTCCATAACAATAAAAAAAAGTATGCTGATCACGCAACATAGAAACTGTCATGCTAAACAATTATGAAATGCATAATGAACAGCTTAGAGAGAAATATATAGACATTAATTAATTGATGTCCCTTCGTCTCCGCCAATAATTTCAATTTTTTGGTTTGCATAATTGAGATCTGAGATCATGATTATACTAGTATATTTTCAAATTGGATTTCAAGATTGCATCATGATCCTTGTCGTCTAATAAATTACTATTGTCAAACCTTTTAGTAGCGTGATTGATCCGTTATTGAACAAATTTTGACTATTAAAGTATTGTTCAAATCCTATTTCTAGAAATCTAAACTTTTCTACGTCAGAGGAAGTAATTAAATCTAGCGTCAGCTTGTCTTTGTGCTTTGAAATTACAAAAATCAAGGGTTATAACTCACGAAATCATAATTTTGGCCTCCATGAAACTTTTTGTCAAAAGCTAAAAAAAGGTAAAAATCACAAAAAAAATCATGGGTTATAGCTTACAAAATTATAAATTTTGGCCTCCAGAAAAATATTTGCCAATGGGTCAAAACGAGTAAGAAATGGCAAAAAATCATGGGTTATAGCTCAGGAAATCGTGAATTTTGACCTCTGTAAAATTATTTGCTAACGGGTCAAAACTACTAAAAATAGCCGAAAGCATGAGTTATAGCTCACAAAGTCGTAAAATTTGGCCTCTAGAAAATTTTTTATCAATGAGTCAAAACGACTAAAAATGGCCAGAAATCGTGGGTTATAGCTTACAAAATCATGAATTTTGGCATCCGCAAAATTATTTGCCATAAGGTCAAAATCACTAAAATTGATAAAAAAAATCATGGGTTATAACCCCACGACATCTTGAATTTTGGCCTCACGAAATCATTTGCCAATGAGTCAAATCGACTAAAATGGCTAAAAATTATGGGTTAGAGCTCACGAAATCGTGAATTTTGACCTCCACAAAATTATTTTTCAAAGATCAAAACTACTAAAAATGGGAAAAAATCGTGAATTTTGGCCTATAGGAAATAATTTGCCAACGGGTCAAAACTACTAAAAGGCCAACGATCGTGGATTATAGCTTACAAAATTATAAATTTTGGCCTCGGAAAAATATTTGCCAATGGGTCAAAACGAGTAAGAAATGGCAAAAATCATGGGTTATAGCTTACAAAATCGAATCTTTCACCCCCAGGAAACAAACAAATAGAAAATAACAAAACCCAACACCCAAAACTCCTCACCTTCTTCTTGATATCCTTGACCCGACTCTTGAGCGCAGCAGCGAGCAGCCTCGGGAGCCGATCCGACTCCGACGCCTCCACGTGCGAGGCCCAGACCCCAGGAGTCTTGTAACAGAGGAAGAGATGCCGCTCGTAGATCTGGACCGTGCCCACGAGCGAGCCCGGCCCATCTCGGCCCGCTGAAACCCGAACTCGGCATCGTTGTTGGTTGTCTGCTCTGAGGAACTCAAGATGCCGCCTTTGTTGCTGGTGAGGCTGTTGGAGGCGCTGGTGGGTTGTGGGTTTGATGACGGGTCGGGTTCGGTTGAGGAGGAGAAGGTGATTGGGGATGAAGAGGTGGGGAGATTGATGATGAAGCGGTGGAGTTCTCATTGTTTTGGTTTTAGATTTGGTTGGGTTCGAAGAGAGACTGGGGGATTGGAAGTTGAGAGAGAGAGCAGGGATTTTTGCTTTTTTAATAAGCGCCTTGGTTGACTGGCTATTGGGGAGTTGGACTTACGATCACTTGTTGAGGGCTCTAATTAGTTCTTAAATACCTTATTCTTTGGGTTAATTGCGAATAGATCTCCTTTAGTATTGCCCAATTGCCGATAGATCCCCTGTAGTTCTAATCGTGCATACAGACCCCTGTGCACAGATAGGCTTTCTTAGTGAACTTTTTCCCCCCTTTTAGGCCAAAATAATTTGGTATTGAGAGTCTATAAAGACCAATAGAATTGTAGGGGATTTATCCGTCTCTACAAAACTTTTGACTCCTTTAAGGGTGAAAAAAAATTCACTTTTAGTAGTTTATCCGAACAATTAGAACTATAAATGATAGAGGTTAAGGGAGAATGGTTGAGAAGAATGATTAACTTAGTTAACCCTTCACGGGAGGTTAAAAATAATTTAATTGTTTTGGATTTGATAGTCAATATGAAAGATTAAGTTTTTGTGTTTGGCGAATGAATAATGGTTAAGGAGGTTAGTTGCCATAAATATCCTAATTTTTTTTAAGTTTCATTTCTAATTTCGGAAAGAGTAACTCTTAACCCTCCTCTTTAGGCTTAACTTGTTAACCCCTCTAGAAATGAGAGATTAACCGACTTTAACCCTTGTAAATTGATTGTTAGCGCTTTGACCAAATTAACCAATTTGGATGGTTAAGAAGGATTTAAACCTCCTTGACTCTTCTTTTTAACTCCTTGCCAAACAGGGCCGTAGGGGATCTATCCATAATTAACCCTTGAATATAAGAGAAATAAATATAGACTCAAAAGTACGTAGATGACTTTCCATAACAATAAAAAGTATGCTGATCACGCAACATAGAAACTGTCATGCTAAACAATTATGAAATGCATAATGAACAGCTTAGAGAGAAATATATAGACATTAATTAATTGATGTCCCTTCGTCTCCGCCAATAATTTCAATTTTTGGTTTGCATAATTGAGATCTGAGATCATGATTATACTAGTATATTTTCAAATTGGATTTCAAGATTGCATCATGATCCTTGTCGTCTAATAAATTACTATTGTCAAACCTTTTAGTAGCGTGATTGATCCGCTATTGAACAAATTTTGACTATTAAAGTATTGTTCAAATCCTATTTCTAGAATCTAAACTTTTCTACGTCAGAGGAAGTAATTAAATCTAGCGTGAGCTTGTGATCGTGCTTTGAAATTACAAAAATCAAGGGTTATAACTCACGAAATCATAATTTTGGCCTCCATGAAACTTTTTGTCAAAAGCTAAAAAAGGTAAAAATCACAAAAAATCATGGGTTATAGCACAAAATTATAAATTTTGGCCTCGAAAATTATTTGACAATAGGTCAAAATGACTAAAATGGCTTTAAAATATGGGTTATAGCTCAGGAAATCGTGAATTTTGACCTCTGTAAAATTATTTGCTAACGGGTCAAAACTACTAAAAATAGCCGAAAGCATGAGTTATAGCTCACAAAGTCGTAAAATTTGGCCTCTAGAAAATTTTTTATCAATGAGTCAAAACGACTAAAAATGGCCAGAAATCGTGGGTTATAGCTTACAAAATCATGAATTTTGGCATCCACAAAATTATTTGCCATAAGGTCAAAATCACTAAAATTGATAAAAAAAAATCATGGGTTATAACCCCACGACATCTTGAATTTTGGCCTCCTGGAAATCATTTGCCAATGAGTCAAATCGACTAAAAATGGCTAAAAATTATGGGTTAGAGCTCACGAAATCGTGAATTTTGACCTCCACAAAATTATTTTTCAAAGATCAAAACTACTAAAAATGGGAAAAAATCGTGAATTTTGGCCTATAGGAAATAATTTGCCAACGGGTCAAAACTACTAAAAAGGCCAACAGTCGTGGATTATAGCTTACAAAATTATAAATTTTGGCCTCTGGAAAATTATTTGACAACCGGTCAAAATGACTAAAAATGGCTTTAAAATATGGGTTATAGCTCACAAAATCGTGAATTTTAGCCTCTATAAAATTAATTGCCAAATTGTCAAAACAACTACAAATGGCGAAAAATCATGGGTTATATCTCACAAAATTGGGAATCTTAGCCTCCATAAAATTATTTACCAACGAGATAAAATAACTAAAAATAACCAAAAATCATGGGTTATAACTCACGAAATCGTAAATTTTGGCCTCTAGAAAATTATTTGTCAACGTGTCAAAACGAGTACAAAAGTGCAAAAAATCATGGGTTATAGCTCAGGAAATCGTGAATTTTGACCTCCGTAAAATTATTTGCCAACGGGTCAAAACTACTAAAAATAGCTAAAAAGCATGAGTTAGTTCACGAAGTTGTAAATTTTGGCCTCTAGAAAAAATTTTACCGAGTTAAAACTACTAAAAATGACCAGAAATCGTGGGTTATAGCTCACGAAATCATGAATTTTGGCATCCGTAAAATTATTTGCCATAAGGTCAAAACGACTAAAAATGATAAAAAAATCATGGGTTATAGCCCACGACATCTTGAATTTTGGCCCCTAGAAATTGTTTGCCAATGGGGCAAAACGACTAAAAATGGCTAAAAATTATGGGTCAGAGCTTACGAAATCATGAATTTTGACTTCCACAAAATTATTTTCCAAAAGGTCAAAACTACTAAAAATGGGGGAGAATCGTGAATTTTGGCCTCTTGGAATAATTTGCCAACGGGTCAAAACTACTAAAAAGGCCAACAGTCATGGGTTATAGCTCACAAAGTTGGGAATTTTAGCCTTCATAAAATTAATTGCCAAATTGTCAAAATAACTACGAATGGCAAAAAATTATGGATTATAGCTCACAAAATTGAGAATCTTGACCTCCATAAAATTATTTACCAATGGGACAAAAGGACTAATGGGTTATAGCTCACGAAATTGTAAATTTTGTCCTCCACAAAATTATTTGCCCAAAGATCAAAATGACTAAAAATAATAAAAATTACGGGTTATAGCTTAAAATCGTAAATTTTGGCCTCTAGAAAATTTTTACCGAGTCAAAACGACTAAAAATGATAAAAATAATAAAAATTATAGGTTATAGCTCACGAAATTGTAAATTTTGTCCTCCACAAAATTATTTGCCAACGGGTCAAAATGAATAAAAATGGTAAAAATCATGGGTTATAGCTCGGAAATCGTGAATTTTGACCTCAGTAAAATTATTTGCCAACGGGTCAAAACTACTAAAAATAGCTAAAAGCATGAGTTATAGCTCACGAAGTCATAAATTTTGGCCTCTAGAAAATTTTTATCAATGAGTCAAAACGACTAAAATGGCCGAAATCGTGGGTTATAGCTTACAAAATCATGAATTTTGGCATCCACAAAATTATTTGCCATAAGGTCAAAATCACTAAAATTGATAAAAATCATGGGTTATAACCCACGACATCTTGAATTTTGGCCTCTTGAAATAATTTGCCAACGAGTCAAAACTACTAAAAATAGCTAAAAGCATGAGTTATAGCTCACGAAATCATGAATTTTGACATCCAGAAAATTATTTTCCACAAGGTTAAAACGACTAAAATGGCCGAAATCGTGGGTTATAGCTCGAAATCGTGAATTTTGGCCTATAGGAAATAATTTGCAACGGGTCAAAACTACTAAAAAGGCCAACAAATCATGGATTATAACTCACAAAATCGTGAATTTTGGCCTCTGGAAAATTATTTGACAATAGGTCAAAATGACTAAAATGGCTTTAAAATATGGGTTATAGCTCACAAAATCGTGAATTTTAGCCTCTATAAAATTAATTGCCAAATTGTCAAAACAACTACAAATGGCGAAAAATCATGGGTTATATCTCACAAAATTGGGAATCTTAGCCTCCATAAAATTATTTACCAACGAGATAAAATAACTAAAAATAACCAAAAATCATGGGTTATAACTCACGAAATCGTAAATTTTGGCCTCTAGAAAATTATTTGTCAACGTGTCAAAACGAGTACAAAAGTGCAAAAAATCATGGGTTATAGCTCAGGAAATCGTGAATTTTGACCTCCGTAAAATTATTTGCCAACGGGTCAAAACTACTAAAAATAGCTAAAAAGCATGAGTTAGTTCACGAAGTTGTAAATTTTGGCCTCTAGAAAAAATTTTACCGAGTTAAAACTACTAAAAATGGCCAGAAATCGTGGGTTATAGCTCACGAAATCATGAATTTTGGCATCCGTAAAATTATTTGCCATAAGGTCAAAGCGACTAAAATGATAAAAATCATGGGTTATAGCCGACATCTTGAATTTTGGCCCCTAGAAATTGTTTGCCAATGGGGCAAAGCGACTAAAATGGCTAAAAATTATGGGTCGAGCTACGAAATCATGAATTTTGACTTCCACAAAATTATTTTTCAAAAGGTCAAAACTACTAAAAATGGGGAGAATCGTGAATTTTGGCCTCTTGGAATAATTTGCCAACAGGTCAAAACTACTAAAAAGGCCAACAAATGTGGATTATAGCTTACAAAATTATAAATTTTGGCCTCTGAAAATTATTTGACAACCGGTCAAAATGACTAAAATGGCTTTAAAATATGGGTTATAGCTCACAAAATCGTGAATTTTAGCCTCTATAAAATTAATTGCCAAATTGTCAAAACAACTACAAATGGCTTAAAAATCATGGGTTATATCTCACAAAATTGGGAATCTTAGCCTCCATAAAATTATTTACCAACGAGATAAAATAACTAAAATAACCAAAAATCATGGGTTATAACTCACGAAATCGTAAATTTTGGCCTCTAGAAAATTATTTGTCAACGTGTCAAAACGAAAGTACAAAAGTGCAAAAATCATGGGTTATAGCTCACAAAATCGTGAATTTTGACCTCCGTAAAATTATTTGTCAACGGTCAAAACTACTAAAAATAGCTAAAAGCATGAGTTAGTTCACGGTTGTAAATTTTGGCCTCTAGAAAAATTTTACCGAAGTTAAAACTACTAAAATGACCGTAAATCGTGGGTTATAGCTTACAAAATCATGAATTTTGGCATCCAGTAAAATTATTTGCCATAAGGTCAAAACGACTAAAATGATAAAAATCATGGGTTATAGCCCACGACATCTTGAATTTTGGCCCCTAGAAATTGTTTGCCAATGGGGCAAAACGACTAAAATGGCTAAAAATTATGGGTCGAGCTACGAAATCATGAATTTTGACTTCCACAAAATTATTTTCCAAAAGGTCAAAACTACTAAAAATGGGGAGAATCGTGAATTTTGGCCTCTTGGAATAATTTGCCAACGGGTCAAAACTACTAAAAAGGCCAACAGTCATGGGTTATAGCTCACAAAGTTGGGAATTTTAGCCTTCATAAAATTAATTGCCAAATTGTCAAAATAACTACGAATGGCAAAAAATTATGGATTATAGCTCACAAAATTGAGAATCTTGACCTCCATAAAATTATTTACCAATGGGACAAAAGGACTAATGGGTTATAGCTCACGAAATTGTAAATTTTGTCCTCCACAAAATTATTTGCCCAAAGATCAAAATGACTAAAAATAATAAAAAATTACAGGTTATAGCTTATGAAATCATGAATTTTGGTCTCCATAAAGCTATTTACTAACAGGACGAAATGACTAAAAATGACCAAAAATCATGCGTTATAGCTCACGAAATCATGAATTTTGGCCTTCAGGAAAGTATTTGCCAACGGGTCAAAATGAATAAAAAATGATAAAAAATCATGGGTTATAGCTCAGGAAATCGTGAATTTTGACCTCCGTAAAATTATTTGCCAACGGGTCAAAACTACTAAAAATAGCCAAAAAGCATGAGTTATAGCTCACGAAGTCATAAATTTTGGCCTCTAGAAAATTTTTTACCGAGTCAAAACGACTAAAAATGGCCAGAAATCGTGGGTTATAGCTCACGAAATCATGAATTTTGACATCCGTAAAATTATTTTCCACAAGGTTAAAACGACTAAAAATGATAAAAATCATGGGTTATAGCCCGACATCTTGAATTTTGGCCCCTAGAAATTGTTTGCCAATGGGGCAAAACGACTAAAATGGCTAAAAATTATGGGTCGAGCTTACGAATCATGAATTTTGACTTCCACAAAATTATTTTTCAAAAGGTCAAAACTACTAAAAATGGGGAGAATCGTGAATTTTGGCCTCTTGGAATAATTTGCCAACAGGTCAAAACTACTAAAAAGGCCAACATCATGGGTTATAGCTCACAAAGTTGGGAATTTTAGCCTTCATAAAATTAATTGCCAAATTGTCAAAATAACTACTGAATGGCAAAAATTATGGATTATAGCTCACAAAATTGAGAATCTTGACCTCCATAAAATTATTTACCAATGGGACAAAAGGACTAATGGGTTATAGCTCACTTAAATTGTAAATTTTGTCCTCCACAAAATTATTTGCCCAAAGATCAAAATGACTAAAAATAATAAAAATTACAGGTTATAGCTTATGAAATCATGAATTTTGGTCTCCATAAAGCTATTTAATAACAGGATGAAATGACTAAAAATGACTAAAATCATGCGTTATAGCTCACGAAATCATGAATTTTGGCCTTCAAGAAAGTATTTGCCAACGGGTCAAAATGAATAAAAAATGGTAAAAAATCATGGGTTATAGCTCAGGAAATCGTGAATTTTGACCTCCGTAAAATTATTTGCCAACGGGTCAAAACTACTAAAAATAGCCAAAAAGCATGAGTTATAGTTCACGAAGTCATAAATTTTGGCCTCTAGAAAATTTTTTACCGAGTCAAAACGACTAAAAATGGCCAGAAATCGTGGGTTATAGCTCACGAAATCATGAATTTTGACATCCGTAAAATTATTTTCCACAAGGTTAAAATGACTAAAAATGATAAAAAATTATGAGTTATAGCCCACGATATCTTGAATTTTGGCCTCGTGGAAACTGTTTGCCAATGAGGTAAAACGACTAAAAATGGCTAAAAATTATGGGTTAGAGCTACGAAATCGTGAATTTTGACCTCCACAAAATTATTTTTCAAAAGGTCAAAACTACTAAAAATGGGAACAAAATCGTGAATTTTGGCCTCTTGAAATAATTTGCCAACGAGTCAAAACTACTAAAAAGGCCAACAGTCATGGATTATAACTCACAAAATCGTGAATTTTAGCCTTCGTAAAATTAATTGCCAAATTATCAAAACAACTACGAATGATAAAAAATTATGGGTTATAGCTCACAAAATTGAGAATCTTGGCCTCCATAAAATTATTTACCAACGCGAAAAATGACCAATGGGTTATAGCTCACGAAATTGTAAATTTTATCGTCCACAAAATTATTTACCCAAAGGTCAAAATGATAAAAAATAATAATAAATTATAGGTTATAGCTCACGAAATCATGAATTTTGGTCTCCATAAAGTTATTTACTAACGGGACGAAATGACCAAAAATCATTGGTAATGGCTCACGAAATCATGATTTTCTCCTCCACAAAATTATTTGCCAAAAGCTCAAAGTAAAAATGGTAAAAAAATTGTGGGTTATAGCTTACAAAATTATGGATTTTAACCTCTACAAAATTAACGGGACGAAACGGCTAAAATAATAAAATATCATAGGTTATAGTTCATGAAATAATAAATTTTGGCCAACATAAAGTTATTTACCAACTGGACGAAAAGACTAAACATGGCCAAAAATCATTGGTTATGGCTCACGAAATCGTAAATTTTGACCTCCGTAGAATTATTTGCCAAAAGATCAAAATGACAAACAAATAGTAAAATATCATGGGTAGTAGCCCACGAAATCGTGAATTTGATGTCCAAAAACTATTTGCCAACGCGTCAAAACTATAAAAATGGCCAAAAATTATGGGTTATAGATCATGAAATCTTTAATTTTCCCCTCAGTGAAATTATTTGCCAACGGTTGAATACAACTAAAAATAGCCAAAAATTATGGGTTATAGCTCATAAAATCGTGTATTTTGGCCAGTAGAAAATTATTTACTAACGGGTCAAAATAACTAAAAAACGATCAAAAATTATGGGTTATAGCTTATAAAATCATGAAATTTTGCCTACGCAAAATTATTTACTAACAGGACGAAATGACTAAAAATAACAAAAAATCATTGGTTATAGCTCACAAAATCGTGAATTTTGACCTCCGTAAAATTATTTACTAATGGGACGAAATGACTAAAAATAACTAGAAATATTGGGTTATAACTCACAAAATCATAGATTTAGTCCTATGCAAAATTATTTGCCAAAAGGTTAAAATGACTAAAAAATCATGGGTTATAGCTCACGAAATTATGAATTTTGGCCTCCATAAAGTTATTTACTGACTGGACGAAATGACTAAAAATGATCAAAAATCGTGGGTTATGACTCACAAAATCATGATTTTCTCCTCCACAAAATTATTTACTAATAACTCAAAATAACTGAAAATGGCAAAAATCATGGATTATATCTCACAAAATTATGGATTTTAGCCTCCACAAAATTATTTACTAATGGGACGAAATGACTAAAAATAACAAAAATCATAGGTTATAGTTCATGAAATAATAAATTTTGGCCAACATAAAGTTATTTACTAACGGACGAAATGACTAAAAATAACAAAAATCATAGGTTATAGTTCATGAAATAATAAATTTTGGCCTCAGTAAAATTATTTACTAATGGGACGAAATGACTAAAAATAACTAGAAATATTGGGTTATAACTCACAAAATCATAGATTTAGTCCTACATAAAATTATTTGCCAAAAGGTCAAAACGATTAAAAATCATGGGTTATAGCTCACGAAATTATGAATTTTGACCTCCATAAAGTTATTCTTGTTGAATGAAATGACTAAAAATGACCAAAAATCGTGGGTTATGACTCACAAAATCATGATTTTCTCCTCCACAAAATTATTTACTAATAACTCAAAATAACTGAAAATGGCAAAAAATCATGGATTATATCTCACAAAATTATGGATTTTAGCCTCCACAAAATTATTTACCTACGGGACGAAACGGCTAAAAATAACCAAAAAACTTAGGTTATAGTTCACAAAATAATGTATTTTGGCCTTCAAAAAATTATTTACCAACTTGATAAAATGACTAAAAATATCCAGAAATCATGGGTTATAGCTCACGAAATCTTAAATTTTTGCCTCCACAAAACTATTTGTCAAAAGGTCAAAATGACTAAAATAGTAAAAAATTATGGGTCATAGCTCACGAAATCATGAGCTTTTACATCCAGAAATAATTTGCCAACGGGTCAAAACTATAAAAATGACCAAAAATCATGGGTTATAGCTCATGAAATCTTTAATTTTGCTTTCAGTAAAATTATTTGGCAACGGTTTAAAATAACTATAAATGGCAAAAAAATTATGGGTTATAGCTTATAAAATCGTGAATTTTGGCCACTAGGACATTATTTCCCAATGGGTCAAAACGATTACAAAAGGGTACAAAATCATGGGTTATTGCTAACAAAATCGTGAATTTTATCCTTCTTAAAATTATTTACTAACGGGACAAAATGACTAAAATTAACCAGAAATCATGGGTTATAGCCAAAAATCGTAAATTTCGGCCTATGCAAAATTATTTATGAAAACATAAAATGACTAAAACTAGAAAAAATCATGGGTTATAGCTCATGAAATCATTAAGTTGATGTCCCAAATTATTTTTAAACAGGTCAAAACTATAAAATGGCCAAAAATCATGGGTTATAACTCATGAAATCTTTAATTTTGCCTACGGAAGTTATTTTCCAACGGTTCAAAATAACTAATAATAAAAATTATGGGTTATAGCTCACGAAATCGTAAATTTTGACCTCAGTAAAATTATTTACTAACGGGTCAAAATAACTAAAAACGATCAAAAATTATGGGTTATAGCTCACGAAATCGTAAATTTTGCTTTCAAGAAAATTATTTGGCAACGGTTTAAAATAACTATAAATGGCAAAAAATTATGGGTTATAGCTTATAAAATCGTGAATTTTGGCCACTAGGACATTATTTCCCAATGGGTCAAAACGATTACAAAAGGGTACAAAATCATGGGTTATTGCTAACAAAATCATGAATTTTATCCTTCTTAAAATTATTTACTAACGGACAAAATGACTAAAATTAACCGAAATCATGGGTTATAGCCAAAAATCGTAAATTTTGGCCTATGCAAAATTATTTATGAAAACATAAAAATGACTAAAACTAGAAAAAAATCATGGGTTATAGCTCATGAAATCATTAAGTTGATGTCCCAAATTATTTTTAAACAGGTCAAAACTATAAAAATGGCCAAAAATCATGGGTTATAACTCATGAAATCTTTAATTTTGCCTACGGGAAGTTATTTTCCAACGGTTCAAAATAACTAAAAATAAAAAAATTATGGGTTATAGCTCACGAAATCGTAAATTTTGTCTACCAGAAAATTATTTGCCAACGAGTCAAAATGACTTAAAAATGGCAAAAAATCGTGGGTTATAGCTTACGAAGTTGTAAATTTTAGCATCCAAAAAATTATTTATCAATGGAATAAAATGACTAAAAATAGAGAAAAATCATAGGTCATAGTTCATGAAATTGTGAATTTTGGCCTCCATAAAATTATTGATCAGCTAGATGAAGTGACTAAACATAACCATAATATATGGATTACAGCTCACAAAATCGTGAATTTTAGCCTCCGTAAAATCATTTACCAACGAGACTAAATGATTAAAAATCACCAAAAATCATGGGTTATAGCTCATGAAGTAAAAAATTTTGGCCTCCAGGAGGTTATTTGCCAATGAGTCAAAACGATAGAAAAAAGGAAAAAAATCGTAGGTTATAGATCACAAAATAACGAATTTTGGCCTCCAAGCAATTATTTGCCAATGGGTCAAAACTACTAAAAAGAGCTTATAAAATCATGAATTTTGGCATTTGAAAAATTATTTGTCAACTAATAACCTTAACTGAAAATGGCCAAAAATTATGGGTTATAACCCATAAAATCATGTATTTTAGTCTCTGCAAAAATACTTGCCAAATAGTCAAAATGACTACAAATGGTAAAAAATCATAGGTTATAGCTTATGAAATCCTGAATTTTGGCCTCCTCAAATTTATTTACTAACAGGACGAAACGACTAAAAATGGCCAAAAATCGTGGGTTATACCTCACGAAATCGTGAATTTTGGCCTCAAGAAAATTATTTGCCAACAGTTCATAACAACTAAAAATGGCCAACAATCGTAGATTATAGCTTATGAAATCGTGAAGTTTGGCCTCCGGAATATTATTTGCCAATCGGTTTAAATGATAAAAAATGGCCAAAAATCATGGATTTTAGCTCAAAAATTATGTATTTTGGCATCTACAAAATTAATTGCCAAAATGACTACAAATGGCAGAAAATTATGGGTTATAGGTTATGGAATCATGAAATTTGGCCTCCTCAAATTTATTTACCAACAAGAGGAAACGACTAAAATGGACCAAAAATCCCGGGTTATAGCTCAAGAAATCATGAATTTTAGCCTCCGCAAAATTATTTGCCAACAGTTCATAACAACTAAAATGGCCAACAATCGTAGATTATAGCTTATGAAATCGTGAATTTTGGCCTCCGGAATATTATTTGCCAATCGGTTTAAATGACAAAAAATGGTCAAAAATCATGGATTTTAGCTCAAAAATTATGTATTTTGGCATCTACAAAATTAATTGCCAAAACGACTACAAATAGCAGAAAATTATGGGTTATAGGTTATGGAATTATGAAATTTGGCCTCCTAAAATTTATTTACCAACAAGAGGAAACGACTAAAATGACCAAAAATCATGGGTTATATAGCTCACGAAATCATGAATTTGACCTCCATAAAATTATTTCGAAAAGATCAAAACAACTAAAAATGATAAAAAATCGTGGGTTATAGCTCACTAAATCGTTAATTTTGACCTCCATAAAATTATTTACCAACGAACGAAATGATAAAAATGACAAAAAATATGGGTTATAGCTCATGAAATCGTGAATTTTAGCCTCATAAAATTATTTATCAACGGTCAAAACTATAAAAATGATAAAAATGGCCAAAATTATGAGTTATAGCTCATAAAATCATGAATTTTTGCCTCCAGTAAATTATTTGCCAACGGCTCAAAACGACTAGAAAATGGTACAAAATTGTGGGTTATAGCTCTTGAAGTCGTGATTTTAGTCTCCGCGAAATTATTTGCCAAAAACTCAAAATAATCAAAGTGCCAAAAATGGTGGGTTATAGCTCACAAACTCATGAATTTTAGCCTCTTTGAAATTATTTGCCAAATGTTTGAATAGCAAAAAATGGTAAAATTATGGGTTATAACTCACGAAATTGTGAATTTTGGCCTCCATAAAGTTATTTACCAACGGGATGAAAGGACTAAAAATGATAAAAATCATGGGTTATGGCTCATAAAATCGTGATTTTATCCTCCACAAAATTATTTCTGAAAAGATCAAAACAACTAAAAATGATAAAAAATCGTGGGTTACAGCTCACAAAATAGTGAATTTTAGCCTCCGCAAAATTATTTACCAACGGGTCAAAACTATAAAAATGACAAAAAATTATGGGTTATAGCTCATGAAATATTTAGTTTTGCCTCAGTGAAATTATTTGCCAACGGTTCAAAATAACTAAAAATGGCCAAAAATCATGGGCTATAGCTTACGAAATCATAAATTTTGGCCATCAGGAAATTATTTGCTAATGGGTCAAAATGACTAAAAATGACAAAAAAAATATGGGTTATAGCATAGAAATCATGAATTTTAGCCTCCACAAAATTATTTACCAAGGCAAAAAAATGACAAAAAAGCCAAAAATCGTAGGTTATCGCGAATTTTGGCCTCTGTAAAATTATTTACCAACGAAACGAAATGATAAAAAAATAATAATAAATCATGGGTTATAGCTCATGAAATCATAAATTTTGGCCATCGTGAAATTATTTGCTAATGGGTCAAAATGACTAAAAATGGTAAAAAAAAATATGGGTTATAGCATAGAAATCATGAATTTTAGCCTCTACAAAATTATTTACCAAGGCAAAAATGACAAAAAGCCAAAATCATAGGTTATCGCGAATTTTGGCCTCTGTAAAATTATTTACCAACGGAACGAAATGATAAAAAAATGACAAAAAATCATGGGTTATAGTTCACAAAATCGTAAATTTTATCCTCAACAAACTTATTCGCCAAAAGATCAAAATGACTAAAAATAGTAAAAAATCGTGGGTTATAGCTCACAAAATCATGAATTTTGATGTCCAGAAATTATTTGCCAATGTGTCAAAACTATAAAAATAGCCGAAAATTGTGGGTTATACCTCATGAAATCTTTAATTTTACCTCCAAAAAACTACTTGCCAATGGTTCAAAATAATTGAAAAGGGCAAAAAAATTATGGGTTATAGCTCACGAAATTGTGAATTTTGTCCACCGGAAATTATTTGCCAACGGGTTAAAACGACTAAATTTTGGCAAAAAGTCATGGGTTGTTGCTTACTAAATCATGAATTTTAGCCTCCACAAAATTAATTACCAACGGGACAAAAATGAATAAAAATAAATAAAAATCATAGGTTATAGTTCACGAAATCATGAATTTGACCTCCATAAAATTATTTACCAACAAGATGTGACTAAAAAAATGAAAATTATGGGTTATTGCTTCACAAAATCATGAATTTTGGCCTCCGTTAAATTATTTAACAGCAGGACAAAGCGAATAAAAATAAGCAAAAATCGTAGGTTATAGTTCACGAAATCATGAATTTTGGCCTCCATAAAATTATTTACCAACAAGAGGAAAGCGACTAAAATGACCAAAAATCATGGGTTATAGCTCACGAAATCATGAATTTTGCCTCCATGAAATTATTTGCCAACGGGTTAAAACGACTAAAATTTGGCAAAAAGTCATGGGTTGTTGCTTACTAAATCATGAATTTTAGCCTCCACAAAATTAATTACCAACGGGACAAAATGAATAAAAAGAAATAAAAATCGTAGGTTATAGTTCACGAAATCTTGAATTTTGACCTCCATAAAATTATTTACCAACAAGACGTGACTAAAAAATGAAAATTATGGGTTATTGCTTCACAAAATCATGAATTTTGGCCTCCGTTAAATTATTTAACAGCAGGACAAAACGAATAAAAATAAGCAAAAATCGTAGGTTATAGTTCACGAAATCACGAATTTTGACCTCCATAAAATTATTTACCAACAAAATGAAGTGACTAAAAATAACTGGAAATTATGGGTTATAGCTCACGAAATCATGAATTTCGGCCTCCATAAAATTATTTACCAACGGAATAAAATGACTAAAACTAACCAAAAATCATGAGTTATAGCTCACGATATCGTAAATTTTGGCCTTCGCAAAATTATTTGCCAAACGGTCAAAACAAATAAAAATAGTAAAAAAAATCGTATATTATAGCTCACAAAATCGTGAATTTTAGTATCGAAATTATTGACAACGAGTGAAAACTATAAAAATGGCTAAAAAATCGTGGGTTATAGCTCATGAAATCTTTAATTTTTTCCTCCATTAAATTATTTGCTAACAGTTCAAAACAACTAAAAATATCCAAAAATAATGGGTTATAGCTCATGAAATCGTGAATTTTAGTATCCGAAATTATTTGCCAACGGTTCAAAATAACTAAAATGGCCAAAAATCATGGGTTATAGCTCATGAAATCATGAATTTTGACCTCCTAAAATTTATTTGGCAACATGACAAAATAGTGAAAAAGGCCAAAACCATGGGTTATAGCTAGTGAAATTGTGAATTTTGGCATCCGCGAAATTATTTGCCAAAAGGGTAAAATAACTAAAAATGATAAAAAAATTATGGGTTATAGCTCACGAAATTGTGAATTTTGTCCATAGGAAATTATTTGCCAGCGGGTTAAAACGACTAAATTTTGGCAAAAAGTCATGGGTTGTTGCTTACTAAATCATGAATTTTAGCCTCCACAAAATTAATTACCAACGGACAAAATGAATAAAAATAAATAAAAATCATAGGTTATAGTTCACGAAATCATGAATTTTGACCTCCATAAAATTATTTACCAACAAGATGTGACTAAAAATGAAAATTATGGGTTATTGCTTCACAAAATCATGAATTTTGGCCTCCGTTAAATTATTTAACAGAAGGACAAAGCGAATAAAAATAAGCAAAAATTGTATGTTATAGTTCACGAAATCACGAATTTTGACCTCCATAAAATTATTTACCAACAGAATAAAGTGACTAAAAATAACTGGAAATTATGGGTTATAGCTCACGAAATCATGAATTTCGGCCTCCATAAAATTATTTACCAACGGAATAAAATGACTAAAACTAAACAAAAATCATGAGTTATAGCTCACGATATCGTAAATTTTGGCCTTAAAATTATTTGCCAAACAGTCAAAACAAATAAAAATAGTAAAAAAATCGTATATTATAGCTCACAAAATCGTGAATTTTAGTATCGAAATTATTGACAACGAGTGAAAACTATAAAATGGCTAAAAATCGTGGGTTATAGCTCATGAAATCTTTAATTTTTCCTCCATCAAATTATTTGCTAATAGTTCAAAACAACTAAAATATCCAAAATAATGGGTTATAGCTCATGAAATCGTGAATTTTAGTATCCGAAATTATTTGCCAAAAGGGTAAAATAACTAAAATGGCTAAAAATCGTGGGTTATAGCTCATGAAATCGTGAATTTTAGCATCTAAAAATTTATTTGCCAACAAGTCAAAATGACTAAAAATGGCAAAAAATCATGGGTTATAGCTCATGAAATCGTGAATTTTAGTATCCGAAATTATTTGCCAAAAGGGTAAAATAACTAAAATGATAAAAAAATTATGGGTTATAGCTCACGAAATTGTGAATTTTGGCATCCGCGAAATTATTTGCCAACGGGTTAAAACGACTAAATTTTGGCAAAAAGTCATGGGTTGTTGCTTACTAAATCATGAATTTTAGCCTCCACAAAATTAATTACCAACGGACAAAATGAATAAAAATAATAAAAATCATAGGTTATAGTTCACGAAATCATGAATTTTGACCTCCATAAAATTATTTACCAACAAGATGTGACTAAAAATGAAAATTATGGGTTATTGCTTCACAAAATCATGAATTTTGGCCTCCGTTAAATTATTTAACAGAAGGACAAAGCGAATAAAAATAAGCAAAAATTGTATGTTATAGTTCACGAAATCACAATTTTGACCTCCATAAAATTATTTACCAACAAAATGAAGTGACTAAAATAACTGGAAATTATGGGTTATAGCTCACGAAATCATGAATTTCGGCCTCCATAAAATTATTTACCAACGGAATAAAATGACTAAAACTAAACAAAAATCATGAGTTATAGCTCACGATATCGTAAATTTTGGCCTTCGCAAAATTATTTGCCAAACGGTCAAAACAAATAAAAATAGTAAAAAAAATCGTATATTATAGCTCACAAAATCGTGAATTTTAGTATCCAGAAATTATTGACAACGAGTGAAAACTATAAAAATGGCTAAAAATCGTGGGTTATAGCTCATGAAATCTTTAATTTTTTCCTCCATCAAATTATTTGCTAATAGTTCAAAACAACTAAAAATATCCAAAAATAATGGGTTATAGCTCGCGAAATCGTGAATTCTGGCCACCGAGAACTTATTGCCAATGGGTAAAAATAACAAAAACATGGCAAATGATCGTGGGTTATAACTTACGAAATCATGAATTTTGACCTCCTAAAATTTATTTGGCAACATGACAAAATGACTGAAAAAGGCCAAAACCATGGGTTATAGCTAGTGAAATTGTGAATTTTGGCATCCGCGAAATTATTTGCCAAAAGGGTAAAATAACTAAAAATGATAAAAAAAAATTATGGGTTATAGGCTTGTAGCTCACAAATTTGTGATTTTTGGCCTTCAAGAAATTATTTGCCAATAAATCAAAATAACTAAAAAATTATAAAAAATCATGGGTTATAGCTCACTAAATCGTGAATTTTGCCCTCAGAGAAATTATTTACTAATGGGTTAAAACTACTTGGAAAATGGTAAAAAATCATGAGTTATAGCTCACAAAATCATAAATTTTAGGGCTAAATTACCAAATTAGTATTTAAAGTAGACCCTCTTTATCAATAAGGTATTTAAAAAACCTCCGGCGACATTATGGTATTTTATTTCGACTCTATTTACTGATAAGACACTATTTCTCAAAATTCCTGCAGGAAAATTAGTTTTAACCCCCTTACCTCCCAAAATTATTAAATCTATGCCCAAAATTATCAAAATGCCTCCCTTCCCTCTCCCTCTCCCTCTCCTCCTCCTCCTCCTCCTCCTCCTCCTCCTCCTCCTCCTCCTCCTCCTCCTCCTCCTCCTCCTCCTCCTCCTCCTCCTCCTCCTCCTCCTCCTCCTCCTCCTCCTCCTCCTCCTCCTCCTCCTCCTCCTCCTCCTCCTCCTCCTCCTCCTCCTCCTCCTCCTCCTCCTCCTCCTCCTCCTCCTCCTCCTCCTCCTCCTCCTCCTCCTCCTCCTCCTCCTCCTCCTCCTCCTCCTCCTCCTCCTCCTCCTCCTCCTCCTCCTCCTCCTCCTCCTCCTCCTCCTCCCTCCCTCCCTCCCTCCCTCCCTCCTAATGACTCAGGAGTCTGTAGGACTGACTAGAGAAGGAGAACAATATGAAAAAGAACAATCTTATTGGTAAGCAGGGCCTTAATAAAATACTATAATATCGCCGGAGATATTTTAAATACCTTATTGGTAAAGAGGGTCTACTTTAAATACCAATTTGGTAATTTTGCCTAAAATTTAGCTTTCAAGAAATTATTTCCCAATGGATCAAAGCTACTAAAAATAACTAAAAACCGTGAATTCTAGCTCATGAAATCGTGAATTTTAGCATCTAAAAATTTATTTGCCAACAAGTCAAAATGACTAAAAAATGGCAAAAAAAAATTGTGGGTTATAGCTTACAAAATTTTGAAATTTGGCCTCCTCAAATTTATTTACCAACGGGACGAAATAACTAAAAATGGCTAAAAACCGTCGGTTATAGCTCACGCATCATCAGTTTTAGCATCCGAGAAATTATCTGCCAATGGGTCAAAACGACTAAAAATGGCTAAAAATGACGGGTTCTAGCTCATAAAATCGTGACTTTTGGTCTCAAGAAAATTATTTGCCAACGGGACAAAACGACCAAAAAATGGCAACATTAAATCGCGAATTTTAACCTCCACAAAATTATTTACCAACGGGACGAAATGACTAAAAATAATAAAAAATCATGGGTTATAGCTCAAGAAATCATGAATTTTAGCCTTCAACAAATTATTTGCCAACAGGTCAAAACGACTAAAAAATTACAAAAATTCGTGCGTTATAGCTCCCGAAATCATGATTTTTCACCCAGAAATTATTTGCCAAACACACAAAATTTTTAAAATTGCAAAAAACGGTGGGATAAGGCTCAAAAAATGGTGAATTTTTCCCTCTAGGAAATTATTTGCCAACGGTTTTGAATAACAAAAAATGGCCAAAAGTTATAGGTTATAGCTGACGAAATCGTGAATTTTGGCCTCCATAAAGTTATTTACCAACGGGATGAAATAACTAAAAATGACCATAAATCTTGGGTTATAGCTCATGAAATCATGATTTTGGCCTCCGCGAAATTATTTGGCAAAAGCTCAAAACAACTAAAAATGACAAAAATGGTGGGTTATAGCTCTAAAATCATGAATTTGACCTCGAAATTTATTTGCCAACAAGTCAAAATGACTAAAAATGGCAAAAAAATTGTGGGTTATAACACAAAATTTTGAAATTTGGCCTCCTCAAATTTATTTACCAACGGACGAAATGACTAAAAATAACAAGAAATCATGGGTTATAGCTCACGAAATCGTGAATTTTGGCCTCCATAAAGTTATTTACCAACGGATGAAATAACTAAAATGATAAAAATTATGGGTTATAGCTCACGAAATCGTGAATTTTAGCCTTTAACAAATTATTTGCTTGGTCAAAAGCGACTAAAAATTACAAAAAGTCGTGCGTTATAGCTCCCGAAATCATGAATTTTCACCCAGAAATTATTTGCCAAACACACAATTTTTAAAATTGCAAAAAACGGTGGGATAAGGCTCAAAAAATGGTGAATTTTTCCCTCTAGGAAATTATTTGCCAACGGTTTTGAATAACAAAAAATGGCCAAAAGTTGTAGGTTATAGCTGACGAAATCGTGAATTTTGGCCTCCATAAAGTTATTTACCAACGGGACGAAATAACTAAAAATGACCATAAATCTTGGGTTATAGCTCATGAAATCATGATTTTGACCTCCGCGAAATTATTTGGCAAAAGCTCAAAACAACTAAAAATGACAAAAAATGGTGGGTTATAGCTCTAAAAATCATGAATTTCAGCCTCCAGAAATTTATATGCCAACAGTTCTAATAATAAAAAAAGGCCAAATATTTGACTTATAACTCATGAAATTGTGAATTTTGTTCTCCATAAAGTTATTTACCAATGGGACGAAACGACTAAAAATGACCAAAAATTGTGACTTATAGCTCACAAAATCGTTATTTTGTCCTCCACAAAATTATTTGCCAAATGCTCAAAGAGACTAAAAATGATAGAAAAATTGTGGGTTATAGCCCACGAAATCGTGAATTTTAGCCTCCGCAAAATTATTTACCAACAGGATGAAATGACTTAAAAAATAAGAAATCATGGGTTATAGCTCACGAAATCGTGAATTTTAGCCTCTGCAAAATATTTATCAACATGTCAAAATGACTAAAATTGGTAAAAAATCATGAATTATAGCTCACGAAATCTTCAAATTTGACGTCCAGAAATTATTTGTCAATGAGTCAAAACTATAAAAATGGCTAAAAACTGTGGGTTATGGCTCATGAAATCTTTAATTTTGCCATCCAGTGAAATTATTTGTAGCAGTTCAAAACTAAAATGGCTAAAAATCATGGGTTATAGCTCAGAAATCGTGAATTTTGGCCACTGGGAAATTATTTGCCAACATGTCGAAATGACTAGAAATGGGCAAACATCATGGGTAGCCCACGAAATCATGAATTTTAGTTTTTGCAAAATTATTTGCCAAAGGGGCGAAATGACTAAAACTGGCAAAAAATAATGGGTTACAACTCAGAACAACGTGAACTTTGTCCTCGGGGAATTGTTTGCCAACAAATCAAAATGACTAAAAATAGCTAAAAATTATGGGTTATAGCTCACGAAATTGTGAATTTTGGCCTTCACAAAATTATTTGCTAAAAGGTCAAACACTAAAAATAGTTTTAAAATGGCCAATAATCGTGTGTCATAACTAACGAAACCTTGAATTTGGACCTCCGCAAAATTATTTGTCAAAAGGACAAAATGACTATTAGTTAATTACTTTTAGTATCCGTGTTTAGTGAAGGCTTAATACAATTGAGCAAAGCCAAAGTTGGAGAGCTTTTTAGGCCTCTGCTTCTATTGGTCAAGTGTTATGGCTTGTAGTGAAAGATAATAACGCTTGTATCCTTTTGTTTTGGCCCAGTCTGATCAGGGTCCGAAATAACATCTGGGCCCAATAAGAAGTTAAGAACAGACTGAGGGATTTCGATGACGAGAAGATCATGCGGTCCGTTTAATCGTCACTGAACAGATGAGATTTGATCACTATCGTGAATTAATTAGGAGTAACCAAATAGGGATAAATAATACTGTAGAGTGAGATCCTCAGCATATATAATGCAACATAACAATTAAAAATAAGAATTTCTCTCATCATCTGCTAATTTCCAGTTAATAGCTTGAGAATATAGTAGCATGGTGATTAATTAGAGAATACTCATTAGCGTCTTCCTCAAAATTCAAATCTGAAGTGATGTTCTTCATCGTGTTATTAGCTAACATGAAGATCTCTAGATTTTGTTCTGATATATGTACTAGTTAATCATGTTTGCCCATATTGTGATAGTATATACATATTGGCATTTTATCACCAAAACAGGACCTTCCAACGAATATTGTGTAAGTAAAAATAAAAATAAAATAAAAACAACATATCCAATCAATACTGTTACAATTCATGTGTGAGTATAGTTTCGCTCGGTTAAGATAAGAAAGAGTGTTGGTAGCGGACATGAGCGAGTCGAGAAACCACGCAAACGAAAGCCAAAACACAATAAAGCGGTAAAGAACCACAGATTTCGTGGTTGTGATTGTCGTCACGAGGGTAAGGAGGATTTTCACTAATAGAAAGAGAGAATACAAATTAGGTTACAAGTTCTCACAAAACCCAAAAACAACTCCAATCTCTCAAAGATCTCCTCTCCAAAGATGCCCAAACTCTCTCAAGGCGCTCCAAAGCGTTGCGATTTTCATCCCTAATAATCGAGGTTTAGGGTTATATATAAACTCTAAGCGAACCGGGTTTAAAACAAAACCCGTTTTGATTTTTATCCGGATCTGATTTCGGATCTGATTATCCCGTCGAAATTCCATCTGGTTGGATATCAGGATATTTAAAATGTGCTAAAAACTAAGTTTCTAATATTTATATTGGGTGGTCTATAACATCTCATGTTGTTCTCAACCGGCAATTCAAATCAACCAAAAGTCAGAACTATTTTCTTCACGATCTCAAACTCAATCTTTCCTCCAAGCTCGCCTCGACTCAAGCTCAGCCTCCCAGCTCAGGCTCGGCTCAAGGCTGCTCCCCTCGGCCCGGCTCCAGGCTCCCCTCCTTCTCCCCTCCCCTTGGCTCGTCCTCATCTCTACCATTTGTCCCGAAGTCCTTCGTCCTCTTCTTCATCGGCGACCATCCTTGTAGACCTCCTCTTCTTTTCGAAGATTCTCCTCCTCAATTTATTTTATCCCTAAGGTGAACTCAAAACCTAATTGTTTGATGCCCTAATTTTTTTGTTTGATAAAATTCCTAATTTCTAGCCTAATTTCTAGCCCTTTGTTGATTGGTGAAAAGCCTAATTTGTTTGATAAAAATCCCTAATTTATTAGCCCTAATTATTTTCAGTTATATTTTTTATGATTGTGATTTGTATCATTATATTTTATTGTTTGATTAAGTTTGTAAATTTCATTGAATAGATATTAGAATCATGTCATCCAATCCATCAGTTCAAGCTTCAAGAAGGACTCGACTTTGCTCATGTTAAGTTTGTATGTGACTTTATTTCGGGATTTGTGACTTGTTGCTTATGGATTTGTGACTATTATTCGGATTAACATAGAGTGGATTCTCAAACTCAATGAAACTTTTATTGCTTTGTCAATTCTTCCCTCCACAGGCATGATTCAAGTGATCACATTGAGGCGGTTATCAACCAATTCAATCGGGCAGCTTATTGGAGAATCTGTGAATGCCTTGATTTTAAACCCATGATGAAATAATTTAGTATGAGAGCATTATTCTTTTGATATTGATAGTTTATTAATTTTTAGTTATATTGTTTTAGAGTTGTTAAAATCATATGTATTTTTGTCATATCCTATTCATATACATTTCCCAAATATCAGAATATCTATGTATCATATCCAGGTATCCAGATTTTCTAATATCCTAGACCAGTATCCGTTTAGTTTTGTAGGATATGGTAATGTTTTTCTCTACCGATGAATATCCAGACCGTATCCGTATCATTTGAGAAAGTGGTTATGGTTATGGTAAGTGTTATATCAGCAGATATCGAACCAAGAATGCACCTTTTGTTATAGCTCAAATTGTGAATTTTGGCCTTGAAAATTATTTGCTAAAAGGTCAAACACTAAAAATAGTTTTAAAATGGCCAATAATTGTCATAACTAACGAAACCTTGAATTTGGACCTCCATAAAATTATTTGTCAAAAGGACAAAATGACTATTAGTTAATTACTTTTAGTATCCGTGTTTAGTGAAGGCTTAATACAATTGAGCAAAGCCAAAGTTGGAAGCTTTTAGGCCTCTGCTTCTATTGGTCAAGTGTTATGGCTTGTAGTGAAAGATAATAACGCTTGTATCCTTTTGTTTTGGCCCAGTCTGATCAGGGTTCGAAAAACATCTGGGCCCAATAAGAAGTTAAGAACAGACTGAGGTTTTTGATGACGAGAGATCATGCGGACCGTTTAATCGTCACTGAACAGATGAGATTTGATCACTATCGTGAATTAATTAGGAGTAACCAAATAGGGATAAATAATACTGTAGAGTGAGATCCTCAGCATATATAATGCAACATAACAATTAAAATAAAATTTCTCTCATCATCTGCTAATTTCCAGTTAATAGCTTGAGAATATAGTAGCATGGTGATTAATTAGAAGAATACTCATAGCGTCTTCCTCAAAATTCAAATCTGAAGTGATGTTCTTCATCGTGTTATTAGCTAACATGAAGATCTCTAGATTTTGTTCTGATATATGTACTAGTTAATCATGTTTGCCCATATTGTGATAGTATATACATATTGGCATTTTATCACCAAAACAGGACCTTCCAACGAATATTGTGTAAGTAAAAATAAAAATAAAAATAAAACAACATATCCAATCAATACTGTTCTGAATTCATGTGTGAGTATAGTTTAAGCATCGGTTAAGATAAGAAAGAGTGTTGGTAGCTTGGACCATGAACCGTCGAGAAACCATGCAATGTGCAGCAATAAAGCGGTAAAGACAAGATTTCATGGTTCGTAAGTGCCTTTTCGTCCGCGGGGGTAAGGAGGATTTTCACTAATAGAAAGAGAATACAAATTAGGTTACAAGTTCTCACAAAGAAACCCTAAAACAAACCTCTCAATCTCTCAAAGATCTCCTCTCCAAAGATGCACTAAACTCTCTCAGTACGCCCAGCGTCTTGATTTTCATCCCTAATAATCGGTTTAGGGTTATATATAAACTCTAAGCGAACGGGTTTAAAACAAAACCGTTTTGAATCTGCCAGATTAGTCGACTACAACCGATTAGTCGACTACTACTTGATTAGTCGACTACAACCGATTAGTCGACTACAACCGATTAGTCGACTACAACCGATTAGTCGACTACAATGCCTAGTAGTCGACTACTGCGATCAGCTGTTTGTGCATGTTTTGTGCATGTTCTACAATTCTCCACCTCGTACATCATTTGATTTACCTCAAATTTTGGGCCGAACACCGAAGAACACCAAGAACATCTAGAGATCACCATTAGCCAATCCGGGCCAATCGGTAGCCACTACACGGCGGTACGCCTCGTCACCTCACCGGGATCAAGCTCACCGTAGTTCACCTCAAATCATCTCCACCTTACCCATTACAGCCAGAAGAACCATGCCCTCTTGGGCAAATCAACAAGGCGATATAAGCAGTCTAAGCAATGCTTAAACTTACTACGTGACCACCTTGGTTAACATGTCCGTGATTCTCATTCGTGTGCACCTTCATGAGAGAAATATCACCTCCTCTATGACATCCCGCACAAAATGATACGACATCAATATGCTTGAGTACGAGCATGATGAACTGATTCTTCGCCAAGTGAATTGCACTCATTGTCACACCACAAGTTCCGTTTTCTGCTCAATCCCAAATCGTCTAGAAGACCCCACAACCACAATGCTTCCTTCACTCCCTCGCCATGGCCATGTACTTTCGACCTCTGTGTAGAAAGTGCCAGCTGGCACATAACATCGATCGCCAACTAACAGGAGCTCCATGTATCTTAAATACATAACCGGTAGTAGATCGCCGTCTATCTAGATCGCATAATCGAGTCCACAAACCCGTCAATCGACATGTTTCTCCACCAAAACACGGACGGTATCAAGCTGTACCCTTTAAGTACCGAGGACCCACTTCACCGCTTCCCGGTCGCCTTTCGGTTCGCCATGAATCTCCGACCACTAACCGCTGTGAAATATCGGTATTTTCAGCCCATACATTACTGTTGCACTAGCATAGGAACACGCTCCATGTGCCTTCTCTTCATTTGTAGTGGGAGATTGATTACCAGAAGCCTAAAGTGTGGAGCCAATGGAGTCACCACCGACTTAGCACTTTGCATCGAACCTCGCGATCACCCGCTCTATGTAGCCCTTCGACTCAAGAACAATCGTCGATTCGGCTCTCTTCTAATCTCCATACCGGTATTTTCTAGCGGCACCCATGTCCTTCATCTCGAACTCTTCACCAAGTTGAGATTTCAACCTATCTATCTCCACCTGCTCTTAGAAGCAATAAGCATGTCATCCACATACAAAGAAGATAGATAAAATTACCTCATGAAGCTTCAGATGTAAACACAACAATCATGATAAACCGGAAAACCCATGCTTCGGCATGAAGGAGTCAAATCGCTTGTACCCTGCCGGGAGATTGCTTTAATCCATACGGTGACTTCCTCAAACAACACACATGATTCTCCTTATCCTCAACCTTGTAGCCCTCGGGTTGATGCATGTAGATCTCTTCATCCAAGTCTCCGCAAGAAGGTCACGTTTTAACATCGAGTTGATCCGACTCAAAATCACCATGAGCAACAATACTCAATAGCACCGAATAGAAGTATGTTTCACCACCGGAGAAAATATCTCATTGTAATCCACCCTCTTTACGTCAAAACCCTTAGCCACTAGCCTCGCCTTGTATCTTACACCACCGAGCTCGAAGATCTTCCTTTCTTTTAAACACCACTTACAACCAATAGCTTTTCTTCCTACGGGCAATGGGACCACCTCCCATGTATGATTCTTCCAAGAGATTCCATCTCTTCCTCCATCATGACCAACCAACTCTCACTATCCTTGTCCGAATAGCTTCCTTGAAGGAGACCGCTCGCCCTCCTCCACCGAGAGTGCGTATTCAACCATATTAGCCCGCCCATGGTGCTTTAGGGGTTGATCAGCCCCGGAAATCATTGCAGCATGCTTCGCTTTGGCCTAGTGGAAGCCAAATTATCCTCGAAATTTCTTTGTTGTTGTAGTACTTTGTATCGTGCTTTCTCTTAGACCTCTCCTGCTCAAGCTCATCATCTTCGACTTCCCACTTGAGCACGATTAGAACCTAGTTGGTCTTTAGGTTCTATTTCAATAACACGAGACTTAGAAGTCTCACCAGCCATAACACCATCATCCTTGGGCGCCCTCGCAATCATGGATTTCTCATCAAAGGTAACATCCTGTGACCACGAACTTTGAATTTTCAGACACCAAAGGCGATAGCCTTTACGCCTTTGCATATCCCAAGAATATTGCCTTCTTGGCCTCGTCAAGCTTTCCCTCGTTGGCGTGATAGTGGCTGATACATAGAAATTGGGCTCATAATCATTGCTCCCACTGACCCACCATATGGGTGTATCACCATCAATGTCGAATGTGGTGAGCGGTTCACAATGTAACAATTTGTAGCCACCGCCACGCTGCCGTTCGTTGCCCAATCTTGCATAAGATCGCATACTCAGCGCTTTTCGCGGTGTTGGTTCGATCTCGCGACCCATTCTGCGTGGTGTAGACCTAAGCGTCGGTGTCGAACAATTCCCTCACGATCCGAGAACTCCTTGGCACCATCGTATACTGCATGCGGTTATCGGATCTCGGCGTCTTCAATTTCTTTCTGTCTGTTCTCAACCATTGTTCTCCACTTCTTGAATGTCTCGAACACCTCATTCTTGTGCTTGAGAAAGTAAATCCAAGCATACCTAGAATAATCATCTATGAGCGAGACATAATACACGGAACCACCCTTGGAGTTATGCGGCGGACCCCGAACATAATTATTATGCCATAACTATAAAACAGACTGCTGTTCGAGGAAACTTGACCGTGGACTTTTACACACAATCCTCGCAAAATCCATGCTAGGTTCCTTGATTCTTGAGACCCTCTTTACCATGAGAACTAGACCCTTCTCGACATATGCCCAAGCCGCTTATGCCATAACCATGTGTGCTCACATGGGTCTCCACCACTTCCTTCGGTTCCAGCCGTGCATCTCCTGTCGCCGTCGTGCACGAGAGAGTATATAGATTACCGTGGCGAACACCCTTCATCACTACTAAGGAACCACGAACAACCTTCTTCACTCCGTTTTCCGTCCAATCACTGCAACCACCAGGTCAAAGCACCAAGCGAGATAAGATTCTTCCGCAAGTCGGAACATGCCTCACATCCGTCAAGGTTGAACCACTCCATCATGCATCTTGATTTTGATATTACCTAGCCCCACTGCTTTACAAGCATGGTTATTCCCCATCAATACAGTTCCCCATCAATGCCTCTGTAGGTAGTAAACCACTTCCTATTTGGACACATATGGTAAGAGCAACGAATCAAGAATCCACTTCCGGAGATCTCCTCGCCACCCGTGTGACATAGCATTCCTTATCGCTCCCTTCCTCTGGCGTAGCTGCTTTTCTGCCTCCTCCTCTCAGTCTTGTTGTTGTTCTTCTTTCCACCTACTCTCTTATTTGGACGGTCGACTTTGAAATGCCCGGCTTCACCTTGCAAATCAGCACTTTCCCATAAGAGGTCTTGATTTAGATCTAGACTTTCCTCCCTTGCCTTTTCCTCGCTCATTGCTCCTTCCTCTTGCAAGCAGTCCCTGCGCTTGCCGATTTCGCCCGTTGGCATGTCACTAGTTGCGATCTTCAGAAGATCGTCCGCTAAGTCTTGGTTCTAGCTCATAAAATCGTGACTTTGGTCTCAAGAAAATTATTTGCCAGCGGGACAAAACGACCAAAAATGGCAACATTAAATCATGAATTTTAGTTTTGCAAAATTATTTGCCAAAGGCGAAATGACTAAAGCGGCAAAAATAATGGGTTACAACTTCGAACAACGTGAACTTTGTCCTCGGGAATTGTTTGCCAACGAATCAAAATGACTAAAAGCGGCAAAAATAATGGGTTACAACTTCGAACAACGTGAACTTTGTCCTCGGGAATTGTTTGCCAACGAATCAAAATGACTAAAAGCGGCAAAAATAATGGGTTACAACTTCGAACAACGTGAACTTTGTCCTCGGGAATTGTTTGCCAACGAATCAAAATGACTAAAAGCGGCAAAAATAATGGGTTACAACTTCGAACAACGTGAACTTTGTCCTCGGGAATTGTTTGCCAACGAATCAAAATGACTAAAAGCGGCAAAAATAATGGGTTACAACTTCGAACAACGTGAACTTTGTCCTCGGGAATTGTTTGCCAACGAATCAAAATGACTAAAAGCGGCAAAAATAATGGGTTACAACTTCGAACAACGTGAACTTTGTCCTCGGGAATTGTTTGCCAACGAATCAAAATGACTAAAATTGGTAAAAATCATGAGTTATAGCTCACGAAATTGTGAATTTTGGCCTTCACAAAATTATTTGCTAAAAGGTCAAACACTAAAAATAGTTTTAAAATGGCCAATAATCGTGTGTCATAACTAACGAAACCTTGAATTTGGACCTCCAAAATTATTTACCAACAGGATGAAATGACTAAAAATAACAAGAAATCATGGGTTATAGCTCACGAAATCGTGAATTTTAGCCTCTGCAAAATATTTATCAACATGTCAAAATGACTAAAATTGGTAAAAAATCATGAGTTATAGCTCACGAAATCGTCAAATTTGACGTCCAGAAATTATTTGTCAATGAGTCAAAACTATAAAAATGGCTAAAAACTGTGGGTTATGGCTCATGAAATCTTTAATTTTGCCATCCGTGAAATTATTTGGCAACAGTTCAAAACAACTAAAAATGGCTAAAAATCATGGGTTACAGCTCAGAAATCGTGAATTTTGGCCACTGGGAAATTATTTGCCAACAGGTCGAAATGACTGGAAATGGCCAAACATCATGGGTAGCCCACGAAATCATGAATTTTAGTTTTTGCAAAATTATTTGCCAAAGGGGCGAAATGACTAAAACTGGCAAAAAATAATGGGTTACAACTCAGAACAACGTGAACTTTGTCCTCGGGGAATTGTTTGCCAACGAATCAAAATGACTAAAAACAGCTAAAAATTATGGGTTATAGCTAGGGGTGCAAAAGCGGTCAGGATATATCAGGACGGACCTCTTTCGTATCCGTTCCCAAAGCGGATATGGTAGAAAAATTAAAACGATCGGATATGGTTTTGGATCTGATTCACGGTTTGATTTTTTATCGGATCTGGTTTGGGATCACTGATTGCTCGAATTGAGAATGGGATACGGTTGGATATCAGGATATTTAAAATGTGCTAAAACTAAGTTTCTAATATTTATATTGGGTGGTCTATAACATATACTCATGTTGTTCTCAACCCGACCAGATTCAATTCAACCAAAAGTCCGAGACTATTTTCTTCACGATCTCAAACTCAATCTTTCCTCCAAGCTCGCCTCGACTCAGCTCGCCTCAAGCTCAGGCTGGCTCGTCGCCTCCCCTCGGCCCGCTCCCCTCAAGCTCCCTCCTTCTCCCCTCCCCTTGGCTCGTCCTCATCTCTACTCATTTGTCAAGAAGTCGCCTCGTCCTCTTCTTCATCGGCGACCATCAACGCCGACCTCCTCTTCTTTTCGAAGATTCTCCTCCTCAATTTAGTATATCCCTAAGGTGAACTCAAAACCCTAATTGTTTGATGCCCTAATTTTTTTGTTTGATAAAATTCCTAATTTCTAGCCTAATTTCTAGCCCTTTGTTGATTGAAGTGAAAAGCCTAATTTGTTTGATAAAATCCTAATTTATTAGCCCTAATTATTTTCAGTTATATTTTTTTATGATTGTGATTTGTATCATTATATTTTATTGTTTGATTAAGTTTGTAAATTTCATTGAATAGATATTAGAATCATGTCATCCAATCCATCAGTTCAAGCTTCAAGCGAAGGACTCGCATTGACTTTGCTCATGTTAAGTTTGTATGTGACTTTATTTCGGTTTGTGACTTGTTGCTTATGGATTTGTGACTATTATTTTCGGATTAACATAGAGTGGATTCTCAAACTCAATGAAACTTTTATTGCTTTGTCAATTCTTCCCTCCACAGATGATTCAAGTGATCACATTGAGGCGGTTATCAACCAATTGACATCGAGACGCGCTTATTGGAGAATCTGTGAATGCCTTGATTTTAAACCCCACATGATGAAATAATTTAGTATGAGAGCATTATTCTTTTGATATTGATAGTTTATTAATTTTTAGTTATATTTTGTTTTGCGAGTTGTTAAAATCATATGTATTTTTGTCATATCCTATTCATATACATTTCCCAAATATCAGAATAATATCGTATCATATCCGTATCCGATTTTCTAATATCCGAACGAGTATCGTTTTCGTTTTGTGCGGATATGGTAATTTTTCCTTACGATGAATTCTCAGAACCGTATCAAGCTATGCGTTTTGAAGTGGTTATGGTTATGGTAATGTTATCCTCCAGAACCGTATCAAGAGCAGAATGCGTAGTCACTGTTGTTTTGGAGGTAACATTGAATTTTGGTGCCAAAAAGCTTAACAAACACTAAAAATAGTTTTAAAATGGCCAATAATCGTGTGTCATAACTAACGAAACCTTGAATTTGGACCTCCGCAAAATTATTTGTCAAAAGGACAAAATGACTATTAGTTAATTACTTTTAGTATCCGTGTTTAGTGAAGGCTTAATACAATTGAGCAAAGCCAAAGTTGGAGAGCTTTTTAGGCCTCTGCTTCTATTGGTCAAGTGTTATGGCTTGTAGTGAAAGATAATAACGCTTGTATCCTTTTGTTTTGGCCCAGTCTGATCAGGGTTCGAAAAACATCTGGGCCCAATAAGAAGTTAAGAACAGACTGAGGGATTTTGATGACGAGAGATCATGCGGACCGTTTAATCGTCACTGAACAGATGAGATTTGATCACTATCGTGAATTAATTAGGAGTAACCAAATAGGGATAAATAATACTGTAGAGTGAGATCCTCAGCATATATAATGCAACATAACAATTAAAAATAAGAATTTCTCTCATCATCTACTAATTTCCAGTTAATAGCTTGAGAATATAGTAGCATGGTGATTAATTAGAGAATACTCACTTAGCGTCTTCCTCAAAATTCAAATCTGAAGTGATGTTCTTCATCGTGTTATTAGCTAACTTGAAGATCTCTAGATTTTGTTCTGATATATGTACTAGTTAATCATGTTTGCCCATATTGTGATAGTATATACATATTGGCATTTTATCACCCAAAACAGGACCTTCCAACGAATATTGTGTAAGTAAAAATAAAAATAAAACAACATATCCAATCAATACTGTTACGAATTCATGTGTGAGTATAGTTTAGCATCGGTTAAGATAAAGAAAGAGTAATATATTTATATAAGAGTTTGGGCCTGATTAAACTCCCCAACAAATACATCACACAAACAAAATGTTTGATTTTGCAAGCATTAAGAAAATGCTATGTAAAAAACCAAATCAAACTTATTTTTGGTGGCAAAACGCAAATTCCCAAGATTACCCAATAACAAGATTTTTACATCATCAACCTACTAATGAACTCCTCTAACCCCTGACCACAACCCCCATCGCCACCACCACCAGCAGCCATCACAGCCTCCTCTTTCACTCTCTTCACGCCCGCCTTCAACTCGCCATCATCCATCATCTCCCTCACTCTCCTCCCTATCTCTTCTCCTCTCACAACCCCGCCCTCCGCCTCCCAACTCCACTCCTCGATCCATATCCCCATCCCGCTCCCCTTCACCACCTCTGCATTCACCCTCTGATCCCCCATCCTCGGCCACGCCAGCACTCTCACCCCCGCCAAGGCCGCCTCTGTCACCGAGTTCCACCCGCAGTGGCTGACGAACCCCCCGACCGCTCGGTGATGGAGTATGTCTTCTTGTTCTACCCACCCGTTTATTATCATTCCCCTGTCCTTCACTCTCCTCACGGAGCTGTTTCAGGAAAACTTGGTCACACAAAAATGCACATGTTGGCGAAACTAACATATTATAATGATATTTCCAGTATGGAAATTTCATCTGCTTTCTACATTGTCACGAAAAGTTGCCAAAGTAACTAAATCGAAATTTATTATAAATAAAGAAATGTATAAAATTTAATGCTGGACTATCGGTGCAATCAGGCAAAACCTGCTGCATAACTATCCCCGTGTTCCACTGATAAGAGTTTAACGAAACAACCCAAAAGAGACAAAAGAGTACAAGAATAAAGACATGCACAAAAAGATCCCAATATAAACTATGGTTAAACAAAAGTAAAAAAGCAATGTGTATGTTTCAAACAGACTCAACTGTATGATTTTTAGCCTTCAATTGTGCACCGAACAATAAGAACTCTAACAAGATAGATACATTGTTGTTAATTATTCAAAATGAAAAAGCATATTAACATTTAACGAGAAAATATTTATAGAAAGATTTTTATTTTCTAATATTTTTAGTTCTATGGAATAGTTTGATTTTTGTTAAATTTGTATCACATTTAGGTTTATTTTACCAAGTGTTGGGCATCAAAACTTTAACATCGTCGCCAACTAACAGGAGCTCCATGTATCTTAAATACATAACCGATGAGTAGATCGCAGTCTATCTAGATCGCTAGCATAATCGAGTCCACAAACCGATCAATCGACATGTTTCTCACCAAAACACGGACGGTATCAAGCTGTACCCTTTAAATACTTGAGGACCCTTCACTTCGGTCGCCTTTCGGATTCGCCATGAATCTACGCACTAACGCGTAAAATATCGGTGTACACACCATGCATACATTAAACATCAACGCACTAGCATAGGAACACGCTCCATGTGCGCTTCTCTTATTAGTGGGAGATTGATCTGAGAAGTGTGGAGCCATAAGGTCACCACCGACTTAGCACTTTGCATCGAACCTCGCGATCACCCGCTCTATGTAGCCCTCCGACTCAAGAACAATCGTCCGGTCGCTCTTCTAATCTCCATACCGTATTTTCCTAGCGGCACCCATGTCCTTCATCTCGAACTCTTCACCAAGTTGAGATTTCAACCTATCTATCTCCACCCACGCTCTTAGAAGCAATAAGCATGTCATCCATACAAAGAAGATAGATAAAATTACCTCATGCGAAGCTTCAGAATGTAAACACAACAATCATGATAAACGGAAAACCCTGCTGACATGAAGAGAGTCAATCATTTGTTGCCACCTGTAGGAATTGCTTTAATCCATCAGTTGACTTCCTCAAACAACACACATGATTCTCCTTATCCTCAACCTTGTAGCCCTCGGGTTGATGCATGTAGATCTCTTCATCCAAGTCTCAGTTGCAAGAAACGTTAACATCGAGTTGATCCGGCTCAAAATCACCATGAGCAACAATACTCAATAGCCCCGAATAGAAGTATGTTTCACCACCGGAGAAAATATCTCATTGTAATCCACACCCTCTTTACATGCAAAACCCTTGCCACTAGCCTCGCCTTGTATCTTACAGAACTCTGAAAGATCTTCCTTTCTTTTAAACACCCCACAACCAATAGCTTTTCTTCCTACGGGCAATGGGACCACCTCCCATGTATGATTCTTCAGAAGATTCCATCTCTTCCTCCATCATGACCAACCAACTCTCACTATCCTTGTCCCGAATAGCTTCCTTGAAGGAGACCAGGCTCGTCCTCCTCCACAGAGTCGTATTCAACCATATTAGCGCCCACATGGTGCTTTAGGGGTTGATCGACCCCGGCCGATTACTGCTTGGCTTTGGCCTAGTGGAAGCCAAATTATCCTCGGCTGGCTGTTGTTGTAGTGCTGTATGATTCTCTTGAACCTCCTCCGCTCAAGCTCATCATCTTCGACTTCCCACTTGAGCACGATTAGAACCTAGTTGGTCTTTAGGTTCTATTTCAATAACTTGAGACTTAGAAGTCTCACCAGTCATAACATCATCCTTGGGCGCCCTCGCAATCATGGATTTCTCATCAAGGTAACATCCTAGCGACCACGAACTTTGAATTTTCACGTACACCAAAGGCGATAGCCTTTTACGCCCTGCATATCCCAAGAATATTGCCTTCTTGCTTCGGCGTCAAGCTTTCCTCGTTGGCGTGATAGTAGGCGTTTATCAGAAATTCGAGCTATCATAATGCATGCTCCTGACCACACCACATAGGGTGTATCACCATCAATGTCGAATGTGGTGAGCGGTTCACAATGTAACAAGGCTGTAGCCAGCTTACGCCCCACCATTCGTTGCCCAATCACCATAAGATCGCATACTCAGCGCCTTTTCGCCGGTGTTGGTTCGATCTCTCCGTGACCCATTCTGGCGTGGTGTAGACCTAAGCGTCGGTGTCGAACAATTCCCTCGATCCGCGAGAACTCCTTGGCACCATCGTATGCACATGCCGTTATCGGATCTCGGCGTCTTCAATTTCTTTCTGTCGTTCTCAACCATTGTTCTCCACTTCTTGAATGTCTCGAACACCTCATTCTTGTGCTTGAGAAAGTAAATCCAAGCATACCTAGAATAATCATCTATGAGCGAGACATAATACGGAACCACCCTTGGAAGTTATGCGATAGGACCCCAAACATCCGTGTGCACATAATCTAGTATCCCTCGCTCTTAGACTTCTGCGTTGAAACTTGACCGTGTGACTTTCCATACACACAATCCTCGCAAAAATCCATGCTAGGTTCCTTGGATTCTTCGTGAGACCCTCTTTACCAGCGAACTAGACCCTCTCGACATATGCCCAAGCGCTATGCCATAACCATGTGTGCTCACATGGGTCTCCCCACTTCCCGGTTCAACCGTGCATCTGTCGCAGATACCGTGCACGAGAGTATATAGATTACCGTGGCGAACACCCTTCATCACTACTAAGGAACCACGAACAACCTTCTTCACTCGGTTTTCGTCACAATCACGCAACCCGCGAGTCAAAAGCACCAAGCGAGATAAGATTCTTCCGCAAGTCGAGGAACATGCCTCACATCCGTCAAGGTTCGAACCACTCCATCATGCATCTTGATTTTGATATTACCTAGCCCATTGTTTTACAAGCATGGTTATTCCCCATCAATACAGTTCCCCATCAATGCCTCGTAGGTAGTAAACCACTTCCTATTTGGACACATATGGTAAAACAACGAATCAAGAATCCACTTCGGAGATCTCCTCGCCACCGTGGCGACATAGCATTCCTTATCGCTCCCTTCCTCGACGTGCTTCGCTTCTTCCTTGCCCTCTCTCCTCTCGGTCTTGTTGTTGTTCTTCTTTCCACCTACTCTCTTATTTGGACGGTCGACTTTGAAATGCCCGACTTCCGCAGCGCCAAATCCTTTTTCCTTAAAGAGGTCTTGATTTAGATCTAGACTTTCCTCCCTTGCCTTTTCCTCGCTCATTGCTCCTTCCTCTTGCCGATCCACTGCGCTTGTTCCTGATGCAGCCGATTGGCCATGTCACTAGTTGCGGTCTTAGAAGATCGTCCGCTAAGTGCCGTTCTAGTCTCATCCATCTTGATTTTCTCCCACAAGCCTCAGTGTTTGCACGAGGTTCTCATAAGACTTGAGAGCAGAAGTAGTAGAAGCGCTGATCCTCGTCTCCTACTTTAACATCTATGTCTTTCAAATGCGATATGATCCTATCAAACTTGTTGATGTGTTCGGATTGATGAGCCCTCCTCCATCTTGCAAGTATACAATTTGGATTTTAAGTAGATCCGGTTAGTTAGACTCTTCGTCATGAAGGTACCCTCTAACTTCTTCCACCGCGCTGGCCGTTTCCTCTCCATCTACCAAGAAAGCTACATCCCTCTCGAGGCATAGGATAATCGGCGCGTGTTTCGAGATCCAACTCCTCCCAATCCTCATCGGACATATCCTTGTTCTTCTTCTCCTTTCCATCCAAAGTCTTGTGCAATTTTGCGAAATTAGAAAGTTTTCATCGCATCCTCCAATAAGAAAATCGTTCTTCCCATTGAACTTTTCAATCTCGAATTTTCCCACTTTGGTGATTTTGGTTGGCGCCATCCTCTGTTTGTAGTCGTGAATCCGCTTCTCTCGGGAATCACCGAACACCCCTCAAATTAGAAATTACACCACTTCCAATCGAACAATAGCTCGATACCCGATTGTTGGTAGCGGACCCGGAAGGTCGAAGAAACAGCAAAGCGAGAAAGCCAAAACACAATAAGCGGTAAGGAACGCGAGATTTCGTGGTTCGACAAGTTTTCGTCCACGCGGGGAGGAGGATTTTCACTAATAGAAAGAGAATACAAATTAGGGTTACAAGTTCTCACAAAGAAACCCTAAAACAAACCTCTCAATCTCTCAAAGATCTCCTCTCCAAAGATGCCAAACTCTCTCAAGAACATCCAAAGCGTGCTTGATTTTCATCCCTAATAATCGGGTTTAGGGTTATATATAAACTCTAAGCGAACGGGTTTAAAACAAAACCGTTTTGAATCTGCTTGATTAGTCGACTACTACTTGATTAGTCGACTACTCACTGTAGATTAGTCGACTACAACACAGATTAGTCGACTACTCGTCCGGCGAAACCTATTTTACGTCAGCTGTTGATTAATTAGACTACAATGCCTAATTACCGACTACTCTGATCAGCTTGTTGTGCATGTTTTTGTGCATGTTCTACAAAGAGCAATATATTTATATAAGAGTTTGGGCCTGATTAAACTCCCCAACAAATACATCACACAAACAAAATGTTTGATTTTGCAAGCATTAAGAAAATGCTATGTAAAAAACCAAATCAAACTTATTTTTGGTGGCAAAACCCAAATTCCCAAGATTACCCAATAACAATATTTTTACATCATCAGCCTACTAATGAACTCCTCTAACCCCTGACCACAACCCCCATCACCACCACCAGCAGCAGCCATCACAGCCTCCTCTTTCACTCTCTTCACGCTCGCCTTCAACTCGCCATCCTCCATCATCTCCCTCACTCTCCTCCCTATCTCTTCTCCTTTCACAACCCCGCCCTCCGCCTCCCAACTCCACTCCTCGATCCATATCCCCATCCCGCTCCCCTTCACCACCTCTGCATTCACCCTCTGATCCCCCATCCTCGGCCACGCCAGCACTCTCACCCCCGCCAACGCCGCCTCTGTCACCGAGTTCCACCCGCAGTGGCTGACAAACCCCCCGACCGCTCGGTGATGGAGTACGTCTTCTTGTTCTACCCACCCGTTTATTATCATTCCCCTGTCCTTCACTCTCCTCACGGAGCTGTTTCAGGAAAACTTGGTCACACAAAAATGCACATGTTGGCGAAACTAACATATTATAATGATATTTCCAGTATGGAAATTTCATCTGATCGTTACATTGTCACGAAAAGTTGCCAAAGTAACTAAATCGAAATTTATTATAAATAATGAAATGTATAAAATTTAATGCTGGACTATCGGTGCAATCAGGCAAAACCTGCTGCATAACTATCCCCGTGTTCCACTGATAAGAGTTTAACGAAACAACCCAAAAGATACAAAAGAGGACTAGAATAAAGACATGCACAAAAGATCCCAATATAAACTATGGTTAAACAAAAGTAAAAAGCAATGTGTATGTTTTAAACAGACTCAACTGTATGATTTTTAACATTCAATTGTGCACCGAACAATAAAACCTCTAACCAGATAGATATATTGTTGTTAATTATTCAAAAGAAAAAGCATGTTGACATTTAAGGAGAAAATATTTATAGAAAGATTTTTATTTTCTAATATTTTTAGTTCTATGGAATAGTTTGATTTTTGTTAAATTTGTATCACTTTATTTTACCAAGTGTTGGGCATCAAGACTTTAACCAAATGATCCCAGTAATAGTGGATGAAGATGAGATGAGACTGAAACTTTAGAGTATTAAAGTGTTATAAAAAAAAATACTTTGCATTATAAACTTTGGGGAAGAAATTCAATTTACCCATATTGTTCTTCTTCCTTGTCCACTTTCTTGGTCTTCACCGCCCACAAAAACCTCTGCCCGCTTCTCTCAAGCCCGTCTGCCAACTCTTCGATCTGCTCCGACGCCATCGCCGTCCTGCTACCAAAACTCACGTACACCACAGACTCATCCGGTTGCTCGTCGAGCCACGACAACGCGGTTCTTTTCTCCGATTGCAGCGGATGAAGAGGCCCAATCGCAAACACCGGCGGCAGATCATGCACTACGCGCCCTGCATTCAGCGCGGACATCGCCTCAGGCTCCAACGCTTGGAATGTGTTCACCAAGATTCCGTCAGCTTTGGTAAGGATCTGACCATTCTCGACGAACTGGATTCGAAATAGATGCTCTGGATCACGAAGAGGAGGCGGCAACGATGAACTTGGTATGGTTCGTAGTCCAGGTATGTCGATTTTGTCGACGACGTTGGTACTATTTTTGGTAATGTAAGTTGGGAAGTACGCACAGAGAGCTAACATAGCAGCGGAGGAGGTGAAGAGTACGTAGCAGGGGAGCTTTAAAGCATTAGCGACAGGAAGAAAGGCGGAAGCCAAGGTGATGTCGATGATGAGGGCAGAGACTGGAAGAGGAGGGAGGAGGTGAGCGGAGAGACGAATGGCTTCGAAGCGCAGGAAGAAAGGGTCGGCGGTGGAGGGGAACTGGTTGGGGTTGAGTTCGACTAGGGGGAGATTGAGGAGGTGGATTTTGGTGGGGAATGCGTCGAGGAGGCGAGAGATGCAGACGGACTCCGCATTGGAGACCGTCGGTTGGGAGGCGATGAAGGATACGGTACAGTTGTGGGAAGCGAAGGCGGCGGCGAGGCGGGTGAAGGGGGCGAGGTGCCCATGCCGGCGGAGGGGAGGAGGGCTATGTGTGGAAGTTTGCGGTCAGCGCCGGAGATCGACATTGTTTTAGTTTGGAAATCTGCAAGTTTGATAGGCAAAGTGTGAGGTTGATAAATGAACTGCTATCAACACTAGAAACTTAGTAACGTAAATGATGTTGTAAAAATATCTGTTACTTCAACAACTCATAACCAGACACTCTCTTAATAAATGTCGATGACAAGTTTAGGTAGCTATCATAATAAATGGAGGTGTGGTTCTCGAACCTGGTTGTTGCCATTTAACGCAGCTACGCAGCCACGTAAAAGCTAGGGAGAAACAATTTAATGGAGCGCAGAGGGCCACAGAGGATCAGTGGTACTAGTTGTTTGATGAATGTGATGCGTTTGAATACAGACATTGTTGACATATTAAATTTTAGAATTAGTTGGATTTTGAAGAATATGACTAACATTTAGAGATGAGGAAAGATAACCTTAGTTTCAGCTTTTTAGTACGAAGATGAAGTATACAGAAAGTAGGCGTGTTTTTATGGTGTTAATTGCACACAAGCTCCTAAAACTATCGCGTTGTCCCACTTATTATCCCTTAAACTTTAATATTGGCAAATAGGGCATCTAGAAATGAACCAAACATCGTCATCGACCTCCATGCCTCCTCTCCCTTGGATGGCACCTTGTTTCTGGCAAGGTTTGTGACAGAGATGAAGCGGATGGTAAGGACAATGTGTGATAGAATAGGTCTGTCTGTCACAAATCTCTAATGTAGTTCGATCTCTCGAGGACCATATGCCTTATCAAACTTGAAGGGTTTGCCTAGATCAAGACGATGCGCTTATATCATAAGCAGAACAACAAAGATCAATGACCAGAACACAACAGGAATTTAAGCAACAGTCATTTCTTTCACTCCCTTATTAATCAAAACTAGAAAGACCCATTACAAGCATTAGAACGAGCATATCTGCACAATACAAATGATCGTTCTGAAACTCAGATTTTGTACGAGACTCCTTACCAATACCGTAACTTGAAGACAACATGAAGAAGAGTACCATCACATAGTACTCAGTTCAACACTAGTAAACATACTCACGAGCTTTTCGATATCCATATACGTACTCCCACCCACCGCGATCACCTTCCTCGCCTCCTCTCCAACCCTCGCCGCCGACTGCTTCAACTTCTCGTCGTCCATCATCTCTCTCACTCTCCGACCGATCTCATCTCCGCGAACCAACTCCTCTTTGGCCTCCCAACTCCACTCCTCCATCCAAACCCCGATCCCGCTCCTCTTCACCACCTCCCCTATGATCCTCTGATCGCCTCCCCTAGGCCATGCTAAAACCCTAACCCCGGCCACCGCCGCCTCGACCATCGAGTTTGCCCCAACGTGGCTCAAAAACCCACCTATGGCTTTATGCTTCAATACCTCCTCTTGCTCTACCCATCCATTCGCAACCAAGCCCCTTTCTTTTACCCTCTGTATAAACCCCTCCCCTAACAATTCCTCCAACTCAATATCTCCCTCCTCTCTATCAACTTTCTTGGTCTTGATTACCCACAAAAACCTACACTGGCTCATTTCAAGACCTTTTGCCAACTCCCTAATCTGAGGCTCCGACAACGCTGTCCGATTCCCAAACCCGACGTAGACAACCGACTGCGCCGGCTGCCCGTCGAGCCAGTCAGGAAGAGACGATCCCCCACCCGCCAAAGGCAACGGCTTGAGCGGACCGACGGCGAACACGGGCGGGAATCCAGGCATCACGCGTCCGGCTCTGAGAGCCGACAGCGGCCCCGGTTCAAGAGCTTCGAAAGTGTTGATGAGGACGCCATCGGCGTCTAATAGCGCACGGCCATTTTCTATGAACTGCTTCCTGAAGAGACTGCTCGGGTCGTGGAGCCCCGACATGATCGAGGATTTCGGCACGGTCCACACGCCGGGGATCACGACATCGCCGATTACACCGGTAGTATTGTTGGAGATGTAAGTGGGGAAGTAAGCGAGGAAAGAGAGCATGGAGGCGAGGGAGATGAAGAGAACGTAGCAAGGACGTTGAGTTGTTTGGCGATGGGGACGTAGGAGGAGCAAGCTGATATCGACAACGAGAGCAGAGAGAGGCGGACAATGAAGAGGAGAGGACAGAGGGAGGAGGTGAGCGAGCGGCTGATGGCCTCGAAGCGGAGGATGAAGGGTCGGTGTTGGGAGGGAAGGAGAGAATCGAGGGGACTAGGGGAGGTCGAGGTTGAATGTGAGGAACGAGGAGAGGAGGTGGAGATGCAGAGGATCGGCGGCGAGACTGTGGTTGCGAGGCATGAAGGAACAGGTCGGAGAGGGCGGCGGCGAGGCGGCTGGCGGGACCTAGGTGGCCATGCCGGCGCTGGCTAGGATGGCTACACGAGGACGGTTGGAAGGTCGTGGTCTCCATTCCAAGTGATACGGGAAATGTTTGTGAGGTGTGGGTGTATGAAGACTGAAAGCTTAGGCTGTCTATTTGTAGAGCGGTGGAAAAGAAGGGTTAGAAGTGTCATTTGATCCGATGTAAAGAAAAATCCGTCTGGAATCAAAGTACACTGAGGTGCGCTAACCACAGCCGGGTGTGGCAAGCACTCTGACTGTGGCTAGGACATGTGTCCCAACAGTGTACCTGCCACACCCGGACTGCTACATGTGTCCCAACAGATACCTCCCACTGGGGAGGACACCTGTGGGACACAAATTAAGGAGGACACTGTTGGGACACATGTCCTAGCCACGCCTCGAGTGAAGCCACACTCGAGTGTGGCTAGACTTTCAAGTACACTTTGGTGTTTTCTATCTATGGACGGGAGAATTGACGCAGTCACGGAAGTTGAATCTCCGAATCCACCATGGTTGATCTAATCCACCAAGAAATTAATCCATGAAGAAAATATATTAAACGAAAATATTATTGATGAAAAGATACCTCTGGGCTTAAAGACTCTTTTAAATAGAAAAATAAGTTAATCCTACAACATCAGCCTACTAATGAACTCCTCTAACCCCTGACCACAACCCCATCACCACCACCAGCAGCAGCCATCACAGCCTCCTCTTTCCTCTTCACGCTCGCCTTCAACTCGCCATCCTCCATCATCTCCCTCACTCTCCTCCTATCTCTTCTCCTTTCACAACCCGCCCTCCGCCTCCCACTCCACTCCTCGATCCATATCCCCATCCCGCTCCCCTTCACCACCTCTGCATTCACCCTCTGATCCCCATCCTCGGCCACGCCAGCACTCTCACCCATGCACCGCCTCTGTCACCGAGTTCCACCCGCAGTGGCTGACAAACCCCCCGACCGCTCGGTGATGGAGTACGTCTTCTTGTTCTACCCACCCGTTTATTATCATTCCCCTGTCCTTCACTCTCCTCACGGAGCTGTTTCAGGAAAACTTGGTCACACAAAAATGCACATGTTGGCGAAACTAACATATTATAATGATATTTCCAGTATGGAAATTTCATCTGATCGTTACATTGTCACGAAAAGTTGCCAAAGTAACTAAATCGAAATTTATTATAAATAATGAAATGTATAAAATTTAATGCTGGACTATCGGTGCAATCAGGCAAAACCTGCTGCATAACTATCCCCGTGTTCCACTGATAAGAGTTTAACGAAACAACCCAAAAGATACAAAAGAGGACTAGAATAAAGACATGCACAAAAGATCCCAATATAAACTATGGTTAAACAAAAGTAAAAAGCAATGTGTATGTTTTAAACAGACTCAACTGTATGATTTTTAACATTCAATTGTGCACCGAACAATAAAACCTCTAACCAGATAGATATATTGTTGTTAATTATTCAAAAGAAAAAGCATGTTGACATTTAAGGAGAAAATATTTATAGAAAGATTTTTATTTTCTAATATTTTTAGTTCTATGGAATAGTTTGATTTTTGTTAAATTTGTATCACTTTATTTTACCAAGTGTTGGGCATCAAGACTTTAACCAAATGATCCCAGTAATAGTGGATGAAGATGAGATGAGACTGAAACTTTAGAGTATTAAAGTGTTATAAAAAATACTTTGCATTATAAACTTTGGGGAAGAAATTCAATTTACCCATATTGTTCTTCTTCCTTGTCCACTTTCTTGGTCTTCACCGCCCACAAAACCTCTGCCCGCTTCTCTCAAGCCCGTCTGCCAACTCTTCGATCTGCTCCGGCGCCATCGCCGTCCTGCTACCAAAACTCACGTACACCACAGACTCATCCGGTTGCTCGTCGAGCCACGACAACGCGGTTCTTTTCTCCGATTGCAGCGGATGAAGAGGCCCAATCGCAAACACCGGGGCAGATCATGCACTACGCGCCCTGCATTCAGCGCGGACATCGCCTCAGGCTCCAACGCTTGGAATGTGTTCACCAAGATTCCGTCAGCTTTGGTAAGGATCTGACCATTCTCGACGAACTGGATTCGAAATAGATGCTCTGGATCACGAAGAGGAGGCGGCAACGATGAACTTGGTATGGTTCGTAGTCCAGGTATGTCGATTTTGTCGAGCGACATTGGTACTATTTTGGTAATGTAAGTTGGGAAGTACGCACAGAGAGCTAACATAGCCGGAGGTGAAATCGTCAGGAGCTTTAAAGCGACAGGAAGAAAGGCAAAGGTGATGTCGATGATGAAGACAAGACAGGTGGAAGACAAATAAAGCAGATCAGCGGTGGAAGGGGCTGGATTAAATTAAGGTTCGACGAGATTGAAGGTGGATTTTGAGGGAAATCGAAAGGCGAAACCGCGGACATTGGAACAAATCGGTTGAAACGATGAAGTACAGTAGTTAACAAAAGCGAAGGCGGCGAAGGCAGGTGAAAGGGCGAGGTGCCGCGGAAGGAACTATGTGAAGTTTGCGGTCAGCGCCGGAGATCGACATTGTTTTAGTTGGAAATCTGCAAGTTTGATAGGCAAAGTGTGAGGTTGATAAATGAACTGCTATCAACACTAGAAACTTAGTAACGTAAATGATGTTGTAAAAATATCTGTTACTTCAACAACTCATAACCAGACACTCTCTTAATAAATGTCGATGACAAGTTTAGGTAGCTATCATAATAAATTGAGGTGTGGGTCTCGAACCTGGTTGTTGCCATTTAACGCAGCTACGCAGCCACGTAAAAGCTAGGGAGAAACAATCTAATGGAGCGCAGAGGGCCACAGAGGATCAGTGGTACTAGTTGTTTGATGAATGTGATGCGTTTAAATACCGACATTGTTGACATATTAAATTTTAGAATTAATTAGTTGGATTTTGAAGAATATGACTAACATTTAGAGATGAGGAAAGATAACCTTAGTTTCAGCTTTTTAGTACAAATATGAAGTATACAGAAAGTAGGCGTGTTTTTATGGTGTTAATTGCACACAAGCTCCTAAAACTATCGCGTTGTCCCACTTATTATCCTTTAAACTTTAATATTGGCAAATAGGGCATCTAGAAATGAACCAAACATCGTCATCGACCTCCATGCCTCCTCTCCTTGGATGGCACCTTGTTTCTGGCAAAGTTTGTGACAGAGATGAAGCGGATGGTAAGGACAATGTGTGATAGAATAGGTCTGTCTGTCACAAATCTCTAATGTAGTTCGATTTCTTGAGGACCATATGCCTTATCAAACTTGAAGTGTTTGCCTAGATCAAGAGGATGCGCTTATATCATAAGCAGAACAACAAAGATCAATGGCCAGAACACAACAGGAATTTAAGCAACAGTCATTTCTTTCACTCCCTTATTAATCAAAACTAGAAAGACCCATTACAAGCATTAGAACGAGCATATCTGCACAATACAAATGATCGTTCTGAAACTCAGATTTTGTACGAGACTCCTTACCAATACCGTAACTTGAAGACAACATGAAGAAGAGTACCATCACATAGTACTCAGTTCAACACTAGTAAACATACTCACGAGCTTTTCGATATCCATATACGTACTCCCACGCACCGCGATCGCCTTCCTCGCCTCCTCTCCAACCCTCGCCGCCGACTCCTTCAACTTCTCGTCGTCATCATCTCTCTCACTCTCCGACCGATCTCATCTCCTCGAACCAACTCCTCTTTGGCCTCCCAACTCCACTCCTCCATCCAAACCCGATCCGCTCCTCTTCACCACCTCCTATGATCCTCTGATCGCCTCCCTAGGCCATGCTAAAACCCTAACCCGGCCACCGCCTCGACCATCGAGTTTGCCCCAACGTGGCTCAAAACCCACCTATGGCTTTATGCTTCAATACCTCCTCTTGCTCTACCCATCCATTCGCAACCAAGCCCCTTTCTTTTACCCTCTGTATAAACCCCTCCCTAACAATTCCTCCAACGCAATATCTCCCTCCTCTCTATCAACTTTCTTGGTCTTGATTACCCACAAAACCTACACTGGCTCATTTCAAGACCTTTTGCCAACTCCTGATCTGAGGCTCCGACAACGCTGTCCGATTCCCAAACCCGACGTAGACAACCGACTGCGCCGGCTGCCCGTCGAGCCAGTCAGGAAGAGACGATCCTCCACCCGCCAAAGGCAACGGCTTGAGCGGACCGACGGCGAACACGGGCGGGAATCCAGGCATCACGCGACCGGCTCTGAGAGCCGACAGCGGCCCCGGTTCAAGAGCTTCGAAAGTGTTGATGAGGACGCCATCGGCGTCTAATAGCGCACGGCCATTTTCTATGAACTGCTTCCTGAAGAGACTGCTCGGGTCGTGGAGCCCGACATGATCGAGGATTTCGGCACGGTCCACGCCGGGGATCACGACATCGCCGATCACCGGTAGTATTGTTGGAGATGTAAGTGGGAAGTAAGCGAAAACATGGAGGCGAGGGAGATGAAGAGAACGTAGCAAGGGACGTTGAGTTGTTTGGCGATGGGGACGTAGGAGGAGAGCAAGCTGATATCGACAACGAGAGCAGAGAGAGGCCGGGACAATGAAGAGGAGAGGACAGAGGGGAGGAGGTGAGCGGAGCGGCTGATGGCCTCGAAGCGGAGGATGAAGGGGTCGGTGTTGGGAGGGAAGGAGGAGGAATCGAGGGGGACTAGGGGGAGGTCGAGGGGTTGAATGTGAGGGAACGAGGAGAGGAGGTTGGAGATGCAGAGGGATTCGGCGGCGGAGACTGTGGGTTGCGAGGCGATGAAGGAGATGTCGCAGTTGCGGTCGGAGAGGGCGGCGGCGAGGCGGCTGGCGGGACCTAGGTGGCCCATGCCGGCGCTGGCTAGGATGGCTACACGAGGACGGTTGGAAGGGGTCGTGGTCTCCATTCCCAAGTGATACGTGGGAAATGTTTGTGAGGTGTGGGTGTATGAAGACTGAAAGCTTAGGCTGTCTATTTGTAGAGCGGTGGAAAAAGAAGGGTTAGAAGTGTCATTTGATCCGATGTAAAGAAAAATCCGTCTGGAATCAAAGTACACTGAGGTGCGCTAGCCACAGCCGGGTGTGGCAAGCACTCGGACTGTGGCTAGGACATGTGTCCCAACAGTGTACCTGCCACACCCGGACTGTGGCTAGGACATGTGTCCCAACAGTATACCTCCCAACTGTTGGGAGGGACCTGTTGGGACACAGCTGTGGGAGGAGGAACCTGTTGGGACACATGTCTAGCCACACCAGAGTGAAGCCACACTCGAGTGTGGCTAACTTTCTCAAGTACACTTTGGTCGTTTTCTATCTATGGGCGAGGAGAATTGGCCTTGTGTGGTTGAAATCTCGGAATCCACCGATGGTTGATCTCAGAATCCGAAGAAACTGAATCCGAAGAAAATATATTAAACGAAAATATTATTGATGAAAAGATATGCCTCAGGGCTTGAGACTCTGTTTAAATAGAAAACAAATAAGAATCCTACTGATGACTGAACTCTACTAAAAATAGAAATAAGAACTCTAATTGACCGAACTTTACCAAAATAGAAATAACCAAAAAGACTCCTACGATTAGGGAATGTCGGTCAAATTTGGAATCAAACCGGATTTGCTTCCTAATCCAAACGAACTCAAAACATTACTAAAAATAGTAAAAATCGTAGCCGATATCTCTCAAACTGGAAGGAATTTGGCGAAACGCGGCGAGCAAACCGAGCGTAGGTGGGTTTGGTTGGCTCAGATCTCGAAAAATCGCGATTTTAAAAAATCGTCCAAATCCGACTTCACGGATTAAAAGTTCTGACGGATTCTTCGTTCAACTATTTTCCTCGGCCAGGGTCCGCGTTTGGGTTTGTTACGATCCGTTTCCATGAAGGTATCTGCAATGTGTTCTACATCAAGAATCAATCAATATGCTCACATGTCATTAATTGTATGTACCTAAGCTCTCCATACTTGATTCGGTCCTCTCAGCTATTTAATCACAACCATTGATTATCTAGTGGATGGTTATGATTTTTCTTTAAGTGCAAATTAGGATGAGTGCAATACTACGAGAATGCAGTGTTACATTTAGAATATATCATAATCATTCATTATATAATTATCGGTTAAAATTAAAAGTAATGGTTTCTCCTTTTTTTTTAGTGGACATGATCCAAATTCCTCCGACTAAGGTAGGGTAAAATTTGATAACAGCTGGGTGGCACCACGGTAGGGTGTGTGTCTTGGGGAGGGGGCCAGGAAACCCGATTCCCTTGCCTACATCCCACGGGCCGAGCAAACCCATCGCCCTCAAAGCTCGAACTATGGTTAAACAAAAGTAAAAAGCAATGTGTATGTTTTAAACAGACTCAACTGTATGATTTTAACATTCAATTGTGCACCGAACAATAAAACCTCTAACCAGATAGATATATTGTTGTTAATTATTCAAAAGAAAAAGCATGTTGACATTTAAGGAGAAAATATTTATAGAAAGATTTTTATTTTCTAATATTTTTAGTTCTATGGAATAGTTTGATTTTTGTTAAATTTGTATCACTTTATTTTACCAAGTGTTGGGCATCAAGACTTTAACCAAATGATCCCAGTAATAGTGGATGAAGATGAGATGAGACTGAAACTTTAGAGTATTAAAGTGTTATAAAAAATACTTTGCATTATAAACTTTGGGGAAGAAATTCAATTTACCCATATTGTTCTTCTTCCTTGTCCACTTTCTTGGTCTTCACCGCCCACAAAAACCTCTGCCCGCTTCTCTCAAGCCCGTCTGCCAACTCTTCGATCTGCTCCGACGCCATCGCCGTCCTGCTACCAAAACTCACGTACACCACAGACTCATCCGGTTGCTCGTCGAGCCGACAACGCGGTTCTTTTCTCCGATTGCAGCGGATGAAGAGGCCCAATCGCAAACACCGGCGGCAGATCATGCACTACGCGCCCTGCATTCAGCGCGGACATCGCCTTAGGCTCCAACGCTTGGAATGTGTTCACCAAGATTCCGTCAGCTTTGGTAAGGATCTGACCATTCTCGACGAACTGGATTCGAAATAGATGCTCTGGATCACGAAGAGCGGCAACGATGAACTTGGTATGGTTCGTAGTCCAGGTATGTCGATTTTGTCGCGACATTAGGCTATTTTTGGTAATAAGTTGGGAAGTACACAGAGAGCTAACATAGCGGAGGAGGTGAAGAGTACGTAGCAGGGGCTTTAAAGCATGGCGACAGGAAGAAAGGCGGAACCAAGGTGATGTCGATGATGGGCAGAGGAAGAGGAAGGTGAAGCAGGCGAAGTCGGCAGTGGAAGGAAGTTAGGGATTGAAGTTGACTGAAGTGAGAGTGGATTTTGGTGAGGAAATGCGTCGAGGAAGGCGAAGATACAAGCGGACTCCGCGTGGAGACCGTCGGTTGGGAAGCGATGAAGGATACGAACAGTTGTGGAAGCGAAGGCGGCGGCGAGGCGGGTGAAGGGGGCGAGGTGGCCCATGCCGGCGGAGGGGAGGAGGGCTATGTGTGGAAGTTTGCGGTCAGCGCCGGAGATCGACATTGTTTTAGTTTGGAAATCTGCAAGTTTGATAGGCAAAGTGTGAGGTTGATAAATGAACTGCTATCAACACTAGAAACTTAGTAACGTAAATGATGTTGTAAAAATATCTGTTACTTCAACAACTCATAACCAGACACTCTCTTAATAAATGTCGATGACAAGTTTAGGTAGCTATCATAATAAATTGAGGTGTGGTCTCGAACCTGGTTGTTGCCATTTAACGCAGCTACGCAGCCACGTAAAAGCTAGGGAGAAACAATCTAATGGAGCGCAGAGGGCCACAGAGGATCAGTGGTACTAGTTGTTTGATGAATGTGATGCGTTTAAATACCGACATTGTTGACATATTAAATTTTAGAATTAGTTGGATTTTGAAGAATATGACTAACATTTAGAGATGAGGAAAGATAACCTTAGTTTCAGCTTTTTAGTACAAATATGAAGTATACAGAAAGTAGGCGTGTTTTTATGGTGTTAATTGCACACAAGCTCCTAAAACTATCGCGTTGTCCCACTTATTATCCTTTAAACTTTAATATTGGCAAATAGGGCATCTAGAAATGAACCAAACATCGTCATCGACCTCCATGCCTCCTCTCCCTTGGATGGCACCTTGTTTCTGGCAAAGTTTGTGACAGAGATGAAGCGGATGGTAAGGACAATGTGTGATAGAATAGGTCTGTCTGTCACAAATCTCTAATGTAGTTCGATTTCTTGAGGACCATATGCCTTATCAAACTTGAAGTGTTTGCCTAGATCAAGAGGATGCGCTTATATCATAAGCAGAACAACAAAGATCAATGGCCAGAACACAACAGGAATTTAAGCAACAGTCATTTCTTTCACTCCCTTATTAATCAAAACTAGAAAGACCCATTACAAGCATTAGAACGAGCATATCTGCACAATACAAATGATCGTTCTGAAACTCAGATTTTGTACGAGACTCCTTACCAATACCGTAACTTGAAGACAACATGAAGAAGAGTACCATCACATAGTACTCAGTTCAACACTAGTAAACATACTCACGAGCTTTCGATATCCATATACGTACTCCCACGCACCGCGATCGCCTTCCTCGCCTCTCCAACCTCGCCGCCGACTCCTTCAACTTCTCGTCGTATCATCTCTCTCACTCTCCGACCGATCATCTCCTCGAACCAACTCCTCTTTGGCCTCCCAACTCCACTCCTCCATCCAAACCCCGATCCGCTCCTCTTCACCACCTCCCTATGATCCTCTGATCGCCTCCCCTAGGCCATGCTAAAACCTAACCCGGCCACCGCCTTCGACCATCGAGTTTGCCCCAACGTGGCTCAAAACCCACCTATGGCTTTATGCTTCAATACCTCCTCTTGCTCTACCCATCCATTCGCAACCAAGCCCCTTTCTTTTACCCTCTGTATAAACCCCTCCCCTAACAATTCCTCCAACGCAATATCTCCCTCCTCTCTATCAACTTTCTTGGTCTTGATTACCCACAAAAACCTACACTGGCTCATTTCAAGACCTTTTGCCAACTCCCTGATCTGAGGCTCCGACAACGCTGTCCGATTCCCAAACCCGACGTAGACAACCGACTGCGCCGGCTGCCCGTCGAGCCAGTCAGGAAGAGACGATCCTCCACCCGCCAAAGGCAACGGCTTGAGCGGACCGACGGCGAACACGGGCGGGAATCCAGGCATCACGCGACCGGCTCTGAGAGCCGACAGCGGCCCCGGTTCAAGAGCTTCGAAAGTGTTGATGAGGACGCCATCGGCGTCTAATAGCGCACGGCCATTTTCTATGAACTGCTTCCTGAAGAGACTGCTCGGGTCGTGGAGCCCCGACATGATCGAGGATTTCGGCACGGTCCACACGCCGGGGATCACGACATCGCCGATTACACCGGTAGTATTGTTGGAGATGTAAGTGGGGAAGTAAGCGAGGAAAGAGAGCATGGAGGCGAGGGAGATGAAGAGAACGTAGCAAGGGACGTTGAGTTGTTTGGCGATGGGGACGTAGGAGGAGAGCAAGCTGATATCGACAACGAGAGCAGAGAGACCGGGACAATGAAGGAGGACAGAGGAAGGTGAAGACAGGCAATGGCAAAGCAGGAAGGATGAAAAAGTCGAAGGAAAAATCGAAAGGTCGAAGATCGAGGTTGAATGAGGAGAAAGGAAGTTGGAATGCAGAGGATTCGCGGCAGAGACTGTAGGTTGCGGAAAAGGAGAAGTCAGTTGCGGTCGGAGAGGGCGGCGGCGAACGGCTGGCAGGACCTAGTGGCCATGCCGGATCTACAGAGACGGTTGGAAGGGTCGTAGTCTGAATGTAAAATGTTGTAAAGTGTCTTTTGGCTGGTGAAGGGTTAGAAGTGTCATTTGATCCGATGTAAAGAAAAATCCGTCTGGAATCAAAGTACACTGAGGTGCGCTAGCCACAGCCGGGTGTGGCAAGCACTCGGACTGTGGCTAGGACATGTGTCCCAACAGTGTACCTGCCACACCCGGACTGTGGCTAGGACATGTGTCCCAACAGTATACCTCCCAACAGCTGTTGGGAGGGACACTGTTGGGACACAGCTGTTAGGAGGGACACTGTTGGGACACATGTCTATAGCCACAGAGAGTGAAGCCACACTCGAGTGTGGCTAGACTTTCTCAAGTACACTTTGGTCGTTTTCTATCTATGGACAGGAGAATTGACGCAGCGCGGAAGTTGAAATCTCGGAATCCACCGATGGTTGATCTCAGAATCACGAAGAGCTGAATCCACGAAAAAAATATATTACGAAAATATTATTGATGAAAAGATATCCTCTACAGCTTCAAGACTCTGTTTAAATAGAAAACAAATAAGAATCCTGATGACTGAACTCTACTAAAAATAGAAATAAGAACTCTAATTGACCGAACTTTACCAAAATAGAAATAACCTAAAAAGACTCCCTACGATTAGGGAAGTAAATCGGTCAAATTTGGAATCAAACCGGATTTGCTTCCTAATCCAAACAGAACTCTAAAACATTACTAAAATAGTAAAAATCGTAGCATATCTCTCAAACACGGAAGGAATTTGGCGAAACGAGCGGCGAGCAAACCGAACGTAGGTGGGTTTGGTTGGCTCGATCTCGAAAAATCGCGATTTTAAAAAATCGTCCAAATCCGACTTACGGATTAAAAGTTACGACCCGTTCTTCGTTGCAACCTATTTTCCTCGACCGGGTCCGCGTTTGGGTTTGTTACGATCCCGTTTCTCCATGAAGGTATCTGCAATGTGTTCTACATCAAGAATCAATCAATATGCTCACATGTCATTAATTGTATGTACCTAAGCTCTCCATACTTGATTCGGGTCCTCTCCGCTATTTAATCACAACCATTGATTATCTAGTGGATGGTTATGATTTTTTCTTTAAGTGCAAATTAGGATGAGTGCAATACACGAGAGTACGAGGAGTGTTACATTTAGAATATATCATAATCATTCATTATATAATTATCGGTTAAAATTAAAAGTAATGGTTTCTCCACTCCTTTTTTTTTAGTGGACATGATCCAAATTCCTCCAGACTAAGGTAGGGTAAAAATTTGATAACCCGCTTGGGTGGCACACACGGTAAGGGGTGTGTGTCTTGGGGGGAGGGGGGGGGGAGCCGGGAAACCCGATTCCCCTTGCCTACATCCCACGGGCCAGAGCAAACCCATCGCCCTCAAAGCTCGAACACCAGACGTAGGCCGGTGAGACCCTGGGTTCCAGGGGGCCGAACCGGTGGGCTAGACCGAAAAAAAAAAATCAGATACCAGACAAGGAACAACAAATTGAATGCCCCTTACAACAAAGAAAAAGAATTAATGCCCATTACTACGCACCAACTAACTTGAACTACCACAAGTAATTAAAAAAAAATTCATATGAGACCTAACATTCATTCTCCTCATTCAAAACTACATAATTTGCATTCATAACTTTAAACATATAGAATGATCACAAAGTTCTTTCTAATTGGATTGACATGGACTACTAAAACTATACACCGGAAAATTCATAGCATAACTTTCCAGTTGTTGGCTTACCAAATCTATTGCATAAATACATAAATCAACTTGTCTAGGAAACAAAATATATACCAGGAAAATGTATTACACTCAACATTTGTAATTTTTCAGTATCGACAACAGAGAAATCAACCAGCGTCGAATTACAGTTCAAAAGACCAGAGATAAAATTTAAGTGTTCACGGGGAACTTCATAAAGAATTAAGAACAGAGTCTTGGAGTTTAAGAAACTGCTAAAGGTAAATGATTTTATTCGGAGGGATCTTTTCCGTCACTGATGATCTAATAACGCATTTCAGATACTTGACACTTTGGAAACATATCCACTCTGAAATAGTTTTCTAGGGCAAAAACCTAGACTTTTCATCACACTGCCAAATAATTAACCGATCATCAAATATAATTTTGAAACAAATATCTTGTACCAAGCTAATTGAAGAATAGAAAGGCTGAATAAGAATCTAATATATGTGTCACATCGCTTATAATAACCAAATAAAGGTAACAAAAAACTTGATAATCAATACATGCTCTTGATATTTACATGATAACTGTAAAAGTTCATGCAACACCTTAAACTGTACAAACAGAAGGCCTTCAATTCTCACACATGATAACTAAAGTCTCAATTCCTTTTACTTTTACACCTCCATTTATTTAGATTCTAAAAAATAAAAATTTCTGTTAAAATGGTATCACATGCGTAGCACGTGATACATTTAAGTCAATAATACGCCTCCAGTGAAAACTAATTACAATTTCCATCTAACCCATTTCCTCATCCTCTTGTTACTTCGGGTTTGGATTGGAAATCAGATGTTTGATCCCTTTGATTATCAAATAAATCAATTCAAGTAGTTTTGGTCTTAAATTTTCCAATTACGACTATTGCATTGGAATTGGAACAGTAAAGAATAATTCCTTTAAATGAAAACAGTTATTAAAAAAAAACAATTCCTTTAAATGAATAATAATTCGACATGAAGACAGTTAAAAAACATTGCACTGGAACAGTAAAAGAAAACAGTAAAAAAACAATTCCTCTAAATGAATAGAATTCGCGATTTAATTCAAACCTATCATCATGAGGACTTTAGCATGGAGGGCAAACAGCAGGCGGCCATGAGTCGAGGCCAAAATCCCAATTGGTATTTGTGGAGAATTATTGGGTCTAAAGCTAATTCAGCACTTTTAGCCTCAAATTTGGTAAAGCGCAAGGTGCATCCAAACACTTAAAAAGTAGAAAAGTATCCCGTAGTCCCTGTTCGCCTGATAAATTATTAATGTGGCTTTAACCAAAAAGAAAAAGAAATATGCAGGGCTGTTAGGGTCAGTTTGGTACTGCTAGAGTTTATATTAGGATGCTTATAAAAGCGGTATAAATAGTTGTTTGGTAATTAAATATATTTTAAAAGCAACAAGATGTTTGTTACAAGCTGCGCTTGATAATCATTGTTAAAATATAAAAGCTATATATGGTATAAAGAAAATAGAAACTGATTTTGAAAGCATGCTTCTTAAAGGAACCTCTTAAAAGCATAACCAATTTCTATAAGCATGCAAAAAAAAAAAAATCAGATACCAGACAAGGAACAACAAATTGAATGCCCCTTACAACAAAGAAAAAGAATTAATGCCCATTACTACGCACCAACTAACTTGAACTACCACAAGTAATTAAAAAAAAATTCATATGAGACCTAACATTCATTCTCCTCATTCAAAACTACATAATTTGCATTCATAACTTTAAACATATAGAATGATCACAAAGTTCTTTCTAATTGGATTGACATGGACTACTAAAACTATACACCGGAAAATTCATAGCATAACTTTCCAGTTGTTGGCTTACCAAATCTATTGCATAAATACATAAATCAACTTGTCTAGGAAACAAAATATATACCAGGAAAATGTATTACACTCAACATTTGTAATTTTTCAGTATCGACAACAGAGAAATCAACCAGCGTCGAATTACAGTTCAAAAGACCAGAGATAAAATTTAAGTGTTCACGGGGAACTTCATAAAGAATTAAGAACAGAGTCTTGGAGTTTAAGAAACTGCTAAAGGTAAATGATTTTATTCGGAGGATCTTTTCCGTCACTGATGATCTAATAACGCATTTCAGATACTTGACACTTTGGAAACATATCCACTCTGAAATAGTTTTCTAGGGCAAAAACCTAGACTTTTCATCACACTGCCAAATAATTAACCGATCATCAAATATAATTTTGAAACAAATATCTTGTACCAAGCTAATTGAAGAATAGAAAGGCTGAATAAGAATCTAATATATGTGTCACATCGCTTATAATAACCAAATAAAGGTAACAAAAAACTTGATAATCCATACGTACTCTTGATATTTACATGATGACTGTAAAAGTTTACGCAACACCTCATACTGTACAAACAGAAGGCCTTCATATTCTCACACACATGATAACTAAAAGTCTCAATTCCTTTTAATTTTACACCTCCATTTATTTAGATTCTAAAAAATAAAATTTCTGTTAAAATGGTATCACATGCGTAGCACGTGATACATTTAAGTCAATAATACGCCTCCAGTGAAAACTAACTCCACCTAACCCATTTCCTCATCCTCTTGTTACTTCGGGTTTGGATTGGAAATCAGATGTTTGATCCCTTTGATTATCAAATAAATCAATTCAAGTAGTTTTGGTCTTAAATTTTCCAATTACGACTATTGCATTGGAATTGGAACAGTAAAGAATAATTCCTTTAAATGAAAACAGTTATTAAAAAAACAATTCCTTTAAATGAATAATAATTCGACATGAAGACAGTTTAAAAACATTGCACTGGAACAGTAAAAGAAAACAGTAAAAACAATTCCTTTAAATGAATAATAATTCGACATGAAGACAGTTAAAAAACATTGCACTGGAACAGTAAAAGAAAACAGTAAAAACAATTCCTTTAAATGAAAACAGTTATTAAAAAAACAATTCCTTTAAATGAATAATAATTCGACATGAAGACAGTTTAAAAACATTGCACTGGAACAGTAAAAGAAAACAGTAAAAACAATTCCTTTAAATGAATAATAATTCGACATGAAGACAGTTTAAAAACATTGCACTGGAACAGTAAAGAATAATTCCTTTAAATGAATAATAATTCGACATGAAGACAGTTTAAAAACATTGCACTGGAACAGTAAAAGAAAACAGTAAAAACAATTCCTTTAAATGAATAATAATTCGACATGAAGACAGTTTAAAAACATTGCACTGGAACAGTAAAGAATAATTCCTTTAAATGAAAACAGTTATTAAAAAAACAATTCCTTTAAATGAATAATAATTCGACATGAAGACAGTTAAAAAACATTGCACTGGAACAGTAAAGAATAATTCCTTTAAATGAATAATAATTCGACATGAAGACAGTTAAAAAACATTGCACTGGAACAGTAAAAGAAAACAGTAAAAACAATTCCTTTAAATGAATAATAATTCGACATGAAGACAGTTAAAAAACATTGCACTGGAACAGTAAAAGAAAACAGTAAAAACAATTCCTTTAAATGAATAATAATTCGACATGAAGACAGTTTAAAAACATTGCACTGGAACAGTAAAAGAAAACAGTAAAAACAATTCCTTTAAATGAAAACAGTTATTAAAAAAACAATTCCTTTAAATGAAAACAGTTATTAAAAAAACAATTCCTTTAAATGAAAACAGTTATTAAAAAAACAATTCCTTTAAATGAAAACAGTTATTAAAAAAACAATTCCTTTAAATGAATAATAATTCGACATGAAGACAGTTAAAAAACATTGCACTGGAACAGTAAAGAATAATTCCTTTAAATGAATAATAATTCGACATGAAGACAGTTTAAAAAACATTGCACTGGAACAGTAAAAGAAAACAGTAAAAAAACAATTCCTCTAAATGAATAGAATTCGCGATTTAATTCAAACCTATCATCATGAGGACTTTAGCATGGAGGGCAAACAGCAGGCGGCCATGAGTCGAGGCCAAAATCCCAATTGGTATTTGTGGAGAATTATTGGGTCTAAAGCTAATTCAGCACTTTTAGCCTCAAATTTGGTAAATCGCAAGGTGCATCCAAACACTTAAAAAGTAGAAAAGTATCCCGTAGTCCCTGTTCGCCTGATAAATTATTAATGTGGCTTTAACCAAAAAGAAAAGAAATATGCAGGGCTGTTAGGGTCAGTTTGGTACTGCTAGAGTTTATATTAGGATGCTTATAAAAGCAGCTATAAATAGTTGTTTGGTAATTAAATATATTTTAAAAAGCAACAAGATGTTTGTTACAACTGCGCTTGATAATCATTGTTAAAATATAAAAGCTATATATGTTATAAAGAAAATAGAAACTGATTTTGAAAGCATGCTTCTTAAAGGAACCTCTTAAAAGCATAACCAATTTCTATAAGCATGCAAAAAAAAAAAAATAACAAACACCATAATTGACATTTTCTCAAAAAATTAAGCAGAAACATATTAAAAAAGCAATACCAAACTAACCCTTTAGGCCTTGTTTTGATTGAGGTGAATGAAGGTGAAGGGAAGGTAGGGGAACACTTCAACTTGTTTGGGAACACTTAGAAGGTGAAGTTTTCACCCTCATTCACTTTGATTCACCCCCAAATAGTACAAAATTTGTTACACCCCAAATTGGGGTGTAAGCAAGGGGAAGGGAAGTTAGGGGAATTGCTCCCTACCTTCCCTTCACCTCCCTTGAAATCCAAACAAGCTTAGTGGAATGAAAACCACTAATAGGGCTGTCGGCAACACTTAAAGCTCAGGGGGTTTTCTCGAATGAAAATAGTCAGGGGAGATTACATGTAACACCCGCAAAGTTCAGGGAGGTTTCTGAAACTAACCCCGGCGACAAACTGAGCGCAACGTAACGAACGACGGATAAGCCTATTGCGAATCCAGTCACTCGCTCCCCATCCGCCGAAGGTGACCACACCTCATCTCCACCCTGTAAAATCTCAAGCCCCTTTCAAGCAAAGACGAGGGGGGAAAAGAAAAATATCCCCTCTTTCTTCCAAATTCAATGGAGGGATTTTGCATTAGAACTCCTCCTAGTCCTAGGGTTAGCATTTCTGTTCTAAGATCTTTTCAATGCAGGAGAAATCTAACGACTAAGGGGTGGGCATCGAATAATTCGATGGATAACCAGCGGAAATCCCCAATTATTCGCTGTGCTAGAGCTGAGCAGGTCTGTAATTTCTCAGTTGGTCGATGGATTATAGTCAAAATCGTTTTTTGCCGTTTTAATTTCATTTTTCTCGGTAGAAATCGATAATTTGTTGTTCAATTTCTGATAGAATTGAGATGCCTTATATGGAATGTGCAAAAGTTTATTTTTTGTAATATATCAATCTCAGTTACAAACAAAATACTTCTACTGTATTTTTAATCGACATTTGTTAAATCATCAATAATGGGAATTCATGTTACGATTCTTGATGATTTTATTATTACCTAATCTATGAGGAGAACATGAAGAGTATGTGCAAGAGAAGTAGAACATTAGTTGCTAAATTTGCAGATTACATGAAAGATGCTACAAGGAGTTTGAGTTATAGCGACTACCATAAAGAAAGAAGGAGAAATGAAGAAAATGAACTATTTATTGGACGTATTTCCTTCTTCTAATTAAAATTCTTTTCAGGCAATTTATTATGTTCAGGAGCAAGCTATCCCTTCTCCGTAATTGACTTGATCAAATTTCTCTCATTCCACAAGTTATTCCTTTTCCCGATAGCTTGGACGGGTTCTATGCTTCTGTTCTTTCTCATGTAGTTCTTTAGAGTTTTCATTGGAGTTGTAACGCCGTCCTTGTCCTTTGGAGAATTAAAGTCATCTTTCCATAGTGTTGTTCAGGAGCTTCTGATGTCATCTTCACAATCTCGATGCCTTCTCCGGCTATGTACATTGTGCCATCAACCTTCGATTCAAGATATTGCTTTCTCAGTTGGCTATGCTACATGTTTGTGCATAACTGAACTTTCACAGGCCAATTTTAACCCCTAATATGCTATATGTGAGAAGGCGTGAAAGTACAGTTTTCAACAGATTCTTGAGTTGTATCAAAAGAGCTAACATACAATGGATGGTCATAAATTCCAGATAGTGCCATTCTCAAAACTTTCCGGTGAATGCACCTCTATACTCTCTTCCTTAGATACTCTCACCCAATTAACTAGGGGATGCCTTTCATCATTAGCATTAAAGCTTGTGTGATGATTCGGTATGACAGATAATAGAATACTGCATTTCCGTCCTGCTAGTTATAGTTGTTTATCCATGTTTCTGTCCTGGAATCTCATTCTTTTTTCACATGGTTGTTTTTAGCTTGTTTAAGGTTTTGCAAATGAAGCAGCTTCAATTTCATGGATGGACTTTGTTATACACTAATACAAATCCCTAATAAAAGATATCATTTTGAAATTCAAATTTCATAAATTTTAAGGCATGGCAAATGACTGAAGCGTGCAAAATACAACCTTCAAGTAGTAGGACAGCCATAGCTGATGAAGTAATTCTCTAGTTGCTCTATTAATCTGATTTATCTTTGTTCTCCAGCATATATTGGGATGTTTATTTTGGTTCCACTTTGGTGAGTTTCAGGAATTCCTTGCTTTTATTTGTGGATTCCACCTCTCTGTCATGTATATACCATATTCGTCTTTGTTGGCAATTACTTCTTTTCTTATCTCTTATTAGAGGAGGAACTTGAAAGCCATGGTCAAAGTAGAGGAACCAGCAGATGTAGCAACATGTTATAACTGCTAGTGTCTCTTTTTTCTCCCTTTTGCACTGCAGCTTTACTATATTAACAACAACGACAACAATATTCCATTTACCCCTTGTGCAATATGCATACATGTGTCTATTTATGTGTTTCATGCTAGTGTATGGTATGTGAAATATTGGTCTGCTATTAGTTTTTGTTGAAGCATTTCACAAATTGGAAAGATACCTCACTATCATAGCTGCATGTGTTTTAACTGTGATTACTTTTGTTGCTGGTCATGAATTCTTTCATTTAACAACTAGCATTTTTTAACTTTGAATTTCTACGAATATATTTTTGAACAGTTTTCAGATGCTTTGATGATATGAAAACCTGAAATCAAGTACCTATTTTTAAAACATGCAAAAGTGAAGACCAATGAAGTAAGTCTCTGACCTACTGTACCAATAATGGAAACAAACATATCAATTCTAAGTTCAGTAGGTTTTCTTTTACTGTGTGCTGCAATCTTCTTAACTTGTGTAACCTCTTCCCTCAACTCTAAAATTTTGAATTGTTGAATTGGCAGGATTCAGTGGACACATGTGGTGCAGTTGCCTACACCAGTGATTATGTTGCAAACTCAAGTGAAGCCAGAGAGTTCGAACATGGAAAGCCAATAGATGACATATTAGAGAACCAGGGCATAAGAATTAGAAGGCGTCCTCCAACAGGACCCCCAATGCATGCAGTAGGGCCTTTTGAATTCCGTTTGGAAAATGAGGGAAACACTCCTCGAAACATCCTTGAGAAAATTATATGGGACAAGGATAAAGAAATCTCACAGGCACTCTCAAAACTAGTAGAAAATAGTATTGATATGTTAATTCCCTTATCAAGTGACTAATACTAATAGTTTTCCTCTCTATTATTATTCTCAATTCAGCTCAAAGAAAGGAAACCTTTGACTGTGTTGAACAAGGCTCTTAACAATGCACCACCCGTTAGAGATTTTGCTGGGGCTTTGAGAGCATCATATCGAAGAACTGGTATGCCTGCTCTCATAGCCGAGGTTAAAAAGGCTTCTCCAAGCAGAGGAGTGCTACGAGAGGATTTTGATCCAGTGAGTTTGTTATTTCCAATTGAGTTGTTTTAGTATTAAATTTTTTGCATGATTTATAAAGGGTTATGATTATGAAAGAAGAATTTCTCTTTGAAAGCCAAGAAACATTTCATGTCCCAGTCTCTATTCTTACGATATTTCAAACCCACTTTAGTTTGTCCAATTTACTTGTGGTAGAATCTTGATCCTGCTAATGTCACCGCATCGGTCGGGTATTTTTTTGCTCTCCAGCATCTATAGCTTCTCTGATCCCTTCTTATCCAAGCTATAATCATTGATACCCAAAGTACAATCATTCTATAGTCCAGAATCTTCCTTCATACCTTTAGCTCTGTAAGGGGACAAATTGAACTTAATTGAGTTTGATACAGATATACTTATAAGATGTGCATTAGCAGATGAAAACAGGTGCTGAGGATCTGGATTGATCCTAATGTCAGTTATGGTTTTTTTGGGTATTTTATTTACATTTCCATTCTCAATTTCCTAAACATCATCAAGATGAGTAAATAACTAAATTACATAAGAAAAAATTAAATGAGAAAAAAAAATTGCACTTCACTTGCAAAGACATCAGTTGCAGAACTCCATTTCTTCTACATAGTTTCTTTGACACTTGAACTCAGACCTCTTGCTCTCTTAATTATCTCGTCTCTTCTAGACTTGGGTTTTAGGATAGATGATGGGGTGAGTCGTGGATTGTGGACATTAAAAACTTTGTTGCATACTTCTGTTGAATTGTCTTTGGAAGCCTGCTGCAGTTGAATCTAATTTTATGCTCAAAGTTTTCAAAGCAATTGGTAATGCATATTATGTCGCCTAACAGTCAATCTTGGAGGAACTTATTTACTTTGCGCATGTTACTGATGTCATCATTTATCTAATTCGATTTGTAACAGATTCAAATCGCTAAAGCTTATGCGAGAAATGGAGCAGCTTGCTTAAGTGTTTTGACCGATGAAAAGTACTTTCAGGTGTCTTTACTTTTTGGTTTGCATATTTTATTATGTGGATTAAGAAATAAAGACTTCTGGAAACGGACCATAGGTTGTTGACATGGTTGAACAATGTTTTTATGCCTTTTCCATTTTAGGGAAGCTTTGAAAATCTAGAGGCTATACGCAGAGTTGGAGTTGAGGTTAGTATCATTATCTATTGCCAAGTTGGTCGTCACATGTTATTATATTCAACAGGCCCTTTTTCCTCTTATCAGATATATGCCATCAGTATCTGCTTCTAAAATGGGTGCATAATTGCAGTGCCCTCTTCTTTGCAAAGAATTCATTATTGATGCATGGCAAATTTATTATGCTCGATCGAAAGGTGCAGATGCAATCCTATTAATTGCTGCTGTGTTGCCTGATCTTGATATCAAATATATGGCCAAAATCTGCAGTAAGCTTGGGATGACAGCACTTGTTGAGGTCTACGACTTTGCTTTTTTTTTTTAATAAATACTTTAGCATGCTTCTAAGAGTTCTTTATTTCAGGTTACAGATTTCAATAACTCTCAACTATCTACTCTAGCATACTTTTCTAGATTACATAGTTTATATGTTGAATTTGCTGGAATTCTATATTTGCTGATTTAGCTAGAATTATCTTTGTTCTTGGCAATGGGTTTCCACACACTATCAGTTTTCAAATGATAGCTCTTTTGACTATGTGAACACTTGCTTCTGTTGTAGAGTGTTGCAATTTCCAAATGCAACCTTAAATTGTAGACATTTCTATCTGATTAGCTACAAGTTTAGAACCGAGTGTATTGGAGAAAAGTTAAGAAAATCACCCAGCTATTGCTTAATAGATGGTATTCTATCATGAATAAGAACATTCGCTAGCTCTTCTTTGGCATTTGTCATTTTAGAGATTTTACTACAGAATAGCACTGGCTTCTCTTGCATACTCAATCTGTAACTAAGAGATCTATACGAAAACGTTCATTTTCTGTGATTGACCATATCGGTTGAAATATCGACCATGTCGGCGATATTTCGCCCAAACTTGTCTAAAAGCAGTATAAAGGACATTTAGACCATATCATTTTGCTGCAAGCCTTGTAAAAGGATATATCAGCCAATATATTGGGTCATGTCGGGGATATTTAAAACAATGTTATCAAGTGATTTTTTTTAGATTTAATATTTCAGTTTAATGAAACAACTGATGGGTGACTGCACAATATGTTGTGGGGTGACAACGTAGCATGACTATTAAATTTCCAAGGTATTGTAATATTATGTACATTTCACAGATGGTTACCTTTCTGTGATAACTGTCTAGGCTGTCTGACAAATTTCATACTGTAATTACCTTTTATGATGTTTTTTTCTGGAGATCAAGTAAACATTTCAATATTTTATTATAGGTACATGATGAAAGGGAAATGGACCGTGTTTTGAGCATAGATGGGATCCAACTCATTGGCATAAATAACCGTAACCTTGGTGTGCTGCTGTACCTCTAGCAATATGTATTGCATTGAAATTTTCTGTATGTATTGCTTAAATCTACTTTGACTTGATGTAGAAACTTTTGAAGTTGATATTTCAAACACAAAAAATCTCCTGGAGGGAAAGCGCGGAGAGACTATACGACAAAGGGATATAATTGTAAGATTTCTGACCTCTAGCAATTTTGCATCTGAAACCAATAACATCGGGTTTAATAGTTCACAGCACCTATTTCACTTTTTTACGTGGCTTGAATTTCATATCATTTGCATGTGATTGTATTGCTGATTGATTGAATTCTGTTTCTTGAATAAGTTGTAATTTACTGACTGCTTTATTGTTATTCTTGCCTGATACATAAAGCAGGTAGTAATGTTGTATGTAGTATTAGTCTGCATTTCCTGTGGTCAAAAGACCTATCATATGATGAATTTCCAGTCATATTTTGCAAGCCTTGTAAAAGGATATATCAGCCAATATATTGGGTCATGTCGGGGATATTTAAAACAATGTTATCAAGTGATTTTTTTTAGATTTAATATTTCAGTTTAATGAAACAACTGATGGGTGACTGCACAATATGTTGTGGGGTGACAACGTAGCATGACTATTAAATTTCCAAGGTATTGTAATATTATGTACATTTCACAGATGGTTACCTTTCTGTGATAACTGTCTAGGCTGTCTGACAAATTTCATACTGTAATTACCTTTTATGATGTTTTTTTCTGGAGATCAAGTAAACATTTCAATATTTTATTATAGGTACATGATGAAAGGGAAATGGACCGTGTTTTGAGCATAGATGGGATCCAACTCATTGGCATAAATAACCGTAACCTTGGTGTGCTGCTGTACCTCTAGCAATATGTATTGCATTGAAATTTTCTGTATGTATTGCTTAAATCTACTTTGACTTGATGTAGAAACTTTTGAAGTTGATATTTCAAACACAAAAAATCTCCTGGAGGGAAAGCGCGGAGAGACTATACGACAAAGGGATATAATTGTAAGATTTCTGACCTCTAGCAATTTTGCATCTGAAACCAATAACATCGGGTTTAATAGTTCACAGCACCTATTTCACTTTTTTACGTGGCTTGAATTTCATATCATTTGCATGTGATTGTATTGCTGATTGATTGAATTCTGTTTCTTGAATAAGTTGTAATTTACTGACTGCTTTATTGTTATTCTTGCCTGATACATAAAGCAGGTAGTAATGTTGTATGTAGTATTAGTCTGCATTTCCTGTGGTCAAAAGACCTATCATATGATGAATTTCCAGTCATATTTTGCAGTCACAGTAGTCTCAGCATATCCTAAAGGGGTAGTAGCAGAAGTAATATTTTCTTTTTTATTCTCTAATTTTTAGAATTTGTAACTTGTATATTATTATTGTTAGTTGTACCTATGTTTGTTTGCATCGCCTCTTTTTAGTCATGAAGATGTGATACTTGACAGTACAGTATCTCACCTGAGATTGCAGTGATCCAGTGTCTGTATTTCTGGACATTGGCAATTCCATGTTTATGTGTTGTTATTTGCTAAGTTATGAAATTTTTACTTGTTCAATTTGACCGTCTGCAATGCAATATAAGCATACTGCTAACCTGCCCCAGCTCCTCCCCTTCTCTCTGCATAATAACTGGATGTGACTATTTGATTTGCAGGTAGTTGGAGAATCTGGCTTATTTACTCCTGAAGATATCTCATATGTTCAAGATGCTGGAGTTAAAGCTGTAAGTAACACGACCCTACCTACAAATATTTACTGTCTTAGGTGAATAAAAATAATTTCAATTTTTGGTTTATAATGGTGCATTATGACTATATTAACTATTTGTGTCCTGCTGATGACGACGATAAGGGTGCTGTGAGTATTTATTCTGCTTTGTTAAAGTCTTAAGGATCATCATATTGGATTTACCAAGTGACATATGTATAAGCCCATTATTATTATCCTGTCCCAACTGTCAATTTACTCTTTTAATAGGGCATGGTTTGGTTGGGGGTATGAAGAAGGAAGGTGAGGTGAGGAGAGGTGTAGTGAGGTGCAAGGAGTATACATCTTGTGCTTCTTGTTTGGTAGGAGGGTAGGAGAGAAAACACATCACTTTCGCACTTTGTAGTTCATTTTCTCTCTCTTCTTGAATCCCTCCAATTTGGAGGGATTCTTCTCTCTTCTCATTTCTAGTTGATTTTAAGTTGTCCCCTTACTCTACCTCACCTCACTCGACCTTCCCTTCTAAAAACCCACTATCAAAGGCACTTTAGTTTTTTTGTCGCTCCCCTTACCCCACAGGCTCACACTATCACTGTGTCGTTATAGCTGTATATTTTATATCATCATCATCGATTTCATCATTATCGTTGTTGAAGCCTTCTTTCAGTAAAGATGGTTGGTCCATCATCACAGTGTCGTTTTAGCTATATATCTTATACATCATGATCGACTTCAGCATTATCTCTGTTCAGTCCTTTTTTCAGTAATGAAGCATGATAGGTATGTACAAGCTGCAGAAAATAATATAACCAAGTTATTGACAACTGTTGTCACCCAACTAATTTTGACAAAACCATTGCTAATGCAAACAAGAGAGGGCCTTTTTACTAAATCAAGGAAACCGGTCACCAACATGGTGCAAATGGTGTACTTTATATATATATATATATATATATATATATATATATATATATATATATATATAGAGCAAGGCTCTATGAGCGTAAGTTCATAATGAATAGTGGTGCATCAACTTTTCTAACCACTCATCTTGCTTTGGGATCCGTGAAAGATATAAAGCTACTTTGAGATTTGTGCATCACAAATCTCAAGACAAATGAGTGGATAAAAAGTTGGTGCACCACTATTCATTATGAACTTAAGTTCATTGGAGCCTTGCTCTATATATAGAGCTATATATATATATATATATATATATATATGGTGCAAATGGGGCACTATATATATATATATATATATATATATAAACACACATGAACACCCTTGTGTATACACATACATGTATATGTATATGTACATATGTATGTGTGTGTGTGTGTGTGTCTGAAATTGTATGGAATTAGTCTTATTTCTCCTAAAATGGTCTACTTTGGTTGAAGATGCCAATCTTTTTTTAGTCCGATTCAATCTTTTTTTTAGTCTGATTGCATTATAAAAATTTCTTCTACTGGCATTATAGGTCCTGGTTGGGGAATCCTCATCAAACAAGAAGATCCAGGGAGAGGTATAGCTGGACTCTTCGGTAAAGATATATCTGTATGAGTTCGATTTCATTTATAATGTACTGGCCCTATGTATGGAAAATCTTCCGAGTCCCAAAAATTTATGTAATGGAATTCTCAGATTATTGATCATTTCAATTTTTTATCCAAGCATGTAAGTAATTTACTCTCCTGTGTTCGAAAGAAGTTCGTTTGTGCTCCTCTGTATGCATAGTTCCTGATGCTCAATTTTGTTGCCTTTGGACAAAGAAACTATGTCTCGTTAAGAAAAATATAAAGGAAAAAAATATGGTCTTCCAGTCGAAACCAATATTTATGATCGCTGTCCATTACCATAACTGACATATTCAACCTCCATATCAAGAATTAATCATGCTTTCAATCTTGTTGCAAGATAAATAACCCTCATAGTCAACCTCCAAGTTCTCAAAAACTATATCCTAGAATTACAAAAAAATATGATCATTCGTTTCTCTGCTGGTGTTGTATTTATTTTAAAGCCAAACTATTATTGTAAAAATCAGTGGCTTGAGATAATTTTTCTACATGTAATACATGAACCTCAATAAGAGGCAACTATCAACCTTAAATGAATAATTCAAGCTCATGACGAAGGATTACTGCCGTCCAAAGTCAACAAAACCTTGTATAGTTGTGGACGTCGATCTCTAAACACACCCCAACTGTGCCTCTGAGACTTGAGCTTATCCAAGTCGAACTCGGCTATCAAGATGGCTTCATCTTTATCATTAGCGAGCGCCAATATTTCCCCCTTTGGGCCTGTTATAGAGATATGATCAGAGCAATGAACTAAATTCCTAACTTGTAACTTAAGCTTCTTGGACTACCAATTTGATTTCATGTAATCAAAGACCAACTTCGCAAAATTTGTTCAATATGGAAGTCAAGGATCAGATATACATATTCATCTTTTAAATATAATAGACCCAAACAAGAGGTTGTAGGTTAATTCATCATTAATATTTATAATAACTCCTTTAGGAGAAATTTTTCTACTGTGCCAGCAAAAAAGTCCATTTTCACCATGGAATGGGACAATCAACAATGTTCACTGCAAAATTAGGTCTGACGACAATAGGGAACATCGTGTATAAGAACAATAGATTGCGAGAGTGGGTATACAGAAATATAGAGAATAGGGGTGGTTGAATAACGAGCATCGCGTATGAGACGATCAACACTATTCATCTTGATCTTTATACCAACATATATATATACACACAAAAAAAACGCATCATACTTTTACTAAACACCCATAAATTTTGAGGTGGAAAAGTCCTAATAAAACCACCAATTTTGAAACCACGTGGTTAAAAGTTAAATAGTAAGAAAACTATTATAATTATGGTATATGTATGTTTTAGATTATGGAGGTTAAGACAAACAGTGTCGATGCACTGAAAATGGTCTTTTTGCAATACTAATTACTCTCCCTCCCTTCTATATGATTAAAGAAATATGAAAAAGGAAAAAAAAAAAAGAAAAATAAGATACCTGCAATGAAGGAATTTCCATAGAATGTTATAACACTATCACCATGTTCTGTTTTGATCGTCTCCTTCCCAATTCGATTAGAAGCTACAAGAGGAACCTGCATCAATCATAGTACATCACATCAATGAAGGGTGAACCAAACACCCCTAAGTTATGAAATTTTTACTTGTTCAATTTGACCGTCTGCAATGCAATATAAGCATACTGCTAACCTGCCCCAGCTCCTCCCCTTCTCTCTGCATAATAACTGGATGTGACTATTTGATTTGCAGGTAGTTGGAGAATCTGGCTTATTTACTCCTGAAGATATCTCATATGTTCAAGATGCTGGAGTTAAAGCTGTAAGTAACACGACCCTACCTACAAATATATACTGTCTTAGGTGAATAAAAATAATTTCAATTTTTGGTTTATAATGGTGCATTATGACTATATTAACTATTTGTGTCCTGCTGATGACGACGATAAGGGTGCTGTGAGTATTTATCCTGCTTTGTTAAAGTCTTAAGGATCATCATATTGGATTTACCAAGTGACATATGTATAAGCCCATTATTATTATCCTGTCCCAACTGTCAATTTACTCTTTTAATAGGGCATGGTTTGGTTGGGGGTATGAAGAAGGAAGGTGAGGTGAGGAGAGGTGTAGTGAGGTGCAAGGAGTATACATCTTGTGCTTCTTGTTTGGTAGGAGGGTAGGAGAGAGAAAACACATCACTTTCGCACTTTGTAGTTCATTTTCTCTCTCTTCTTGAATCCCTCCAATTTGGAGGGATTCTTCTCTCTTCTCATTTCTAGTTGATTTTAAGTTGTCCCCTTACTCTACCTCACCTCACTCGACCTTCCCTTCTAAAAACCCACTATCAAAGGCACTTTAGTTTTTTTGTCGCTCCCCTTACCCCACAGGCTCACACTATCACTGTGTCGTTATAGCTGTATATTTTATATCATCATCATCGATTTCATCATTATCGTTGTTGAAGCCTTCTTTCAGTAAAGATGGTTGGTCCATCATCACAGTGTCGTTTTAGCTATATATCTTATACATCATGATCGACTTCAGCATTATCTCTGTTCAGTCCTTTTTTCAGTAATGAAGCATGATAGGTATGTACAAGCTGCAGAAAATAATATAACCAAGTTATTGACAACTGTTGTCACCCAACTAATTTTGACAAAACCATTGCTAATGCAAACAAGAGAGGGCCTTTTACTAAATCAAGGAAACCGGTCACCAACATGGTGCAAATGGTGTACTTTATATATATATATATATATATATATATATATATATATATATATATATATATAGAGCAAGGCTCTATGAGCGTAAGTTCATAATGAATAGTGGTGCATCAACTTTTCTAACCACTCATCTTGCTTTGGGATCCGTGAAGATATAAAGCTCTTTGAGATTTGTGCATCACAAATCTCAAGACAAGATGAGTGGATAAAAAGTTGGTGCACCACTATTCATTATGAACTTAAGTTCATTGGAGCCTTGCTCTATATATAGAGCTATATATATATATATATATATATATATATGGTGCAAATGGGGCACTATATATATATATATATATATATATATATATATATGGTGCAAATGGGGCACTATATATATATATATATATATATATATATATATATATATATGGTGCAAATGGGGCACTATATATATATATATATATGGTGCAAATGGGGCACTATATATATATATATAGAGCAAGGCTCTATGAGCGTAAGTTCATAATGAATAGTGGTGCATCAACTTTTCTAACCACTCATCTTGCTTTGGGATCCGTGAAAGATATAAAGTTTACTTTGAGATTTGTGCATCACAAATCTCAAGACAAATGAGTGGATAAAAAGTTGGTGCACCACTATTCATTATGAACTTAAGTTCATTGGAGCCTTGCTCTATATATAGAGCTATATATATATATATGGTGCAAATGGGGCACTATATATATATATATATATATATATAGAGCTATATATATATATATATGGTGCAAATGGGGCACTATATATATATATATATGGTGCAAATGGGGCACTATATATATATATATAGAGCAAGGCTCTATGAGCGTAAGTTCATAATGAATAGTGGTGCATCAACTTTTCTAACCACTCATCTTGCTTTGGGATCCGTGAAAGATATAAAGTTTACTTTGAGATTTGTGCATCACAAATCTCAAGACAAGATGAGTGGATAAAAAGTTGGTGCACCACTATTCATTATGAACTTAAGTTCATTGGAGCCTTGCTCTATATATAGAGCTATATATATATATATAGAGCAAGGCTCTATGAGCGTAAGTTCATAATGAATAGTGGTGCATCAACTTTTCTAACCACTCATCTTGCTTTGGGATCCGTGAAAGATATAAAGCTACTTTGAGATTTGTGCATCACAAATCTCAAGACAAATGAGTGGATAAAAAGTTGGTGCACCACTATTCATTATGAACTTAAGTTCATTGGAGCCTTGCTCTATATATAGAGCTATATATATATATATAGAGCAAGGCTCTATGAGCGTAAGTTCATAATGAATAGTGGTGCATCAACTTTTCTAACCACTCATCTTGCTTTGGGATCCGTGAAAGATATAAAGCCTACTTTGAGATTTGTGCATCACAAATCTCAAGACAAGATGAGTGGATAAAAAGTTGGTGCACCACTATTCATTATGAACTTAAGTTCATTGGAGCCTTGCTCTATATATAGAGCTATATATATATATATATATATATGGTGCAAATGGGGCACTATATATATATATATGGTGCAAATGGGGCACTATATATATATATATATATATATATATATATGGTGCAAATGGGGCACTATATATATATATATATATATATATAGAGCAAGGCTCTATGAGCGTAAGTTCATAATGAATAGTGGTGCATCAACTTTTCTAACCACTCATCTTGCTTTGGGATCCGTGAAAGATATAAAGTTTACTTTGAGATTTGTGCATCACAAATCTCAAGACAAGATGAGTGGATAAAAAGTTGGTGCACCACTATTCATTATGAACTTAAGTTCATTGGAGCCTTGCTCTATATATAGAGCTATATATATATATATAGAGCAAGGCTCTATGAGCGTAAGTTCATAATGAATAGTGGTGCATCAACTTTTCTAACCACTCATCTTGCTTTGGGATCCGTGAAAGATATAAAGCCTACTTTGAGATTTGTGCATCACAAATCTCAAGACAAATGAGTGGATAAAAAGTTGGTGCACCACTATTCATTATGAACTTAAGTTCATTGGAGCCTTGCTCTATATATAGAGCTATATATATATATATATATATATATATATATAGAGCAAGGCTCTATGAGCGTAAGTTCATAATGAATAGTGGTGCATCAACTTTTCTAACCACTCATCTTGCTTTGTTAAAGTCTTAAGGATCATCATATTGGATTTACCAAGTGACATATGTATAAGCCCATTATTATTATCCTGTCCCAACTGTCAATTTACTCTTTTAATAGGGCATGGTTTGGTTGGGGTATGAAGAAGGAAAGTGAGGTGAGGAGAGGTGTAGTGAGGTGCAAGGAGTATACATCTTGTGCTTCTTGTTTGGTAGGAGGGTAGGAGGAGAAAACACATCACTTTCGCACTTTGTAGTTCATTTTCTCTCTTCTTGAATCCCTCCAATTTGGAGGGATTCTTCTCTCTTCTCATTTCTAGTTGATTTTAAGTTGTCCCCTTACTCTACCTCACCTCACTCGACCTTCCCTTCTAAAACCCACTATCAAAGGCACTTTAGTTTTTGTGTCCCCTTACCCCACAGGCTCACACTATCACTGTGTCGTTATAGCTGTATATTTTATATCATCATCATCGATTTCATCATTATCGTTGTTGAAGCCTTCTTTCAGTAAAGATGGTTGGTCCATCATCACAGTGTCGTTTAGCTATATATCTTATACATCATGATCGACTTCAGCATTATCTCTGTTCAGTCCTTTTTCAGTAATGAAGCATGATAGGTATGTACAAGCTGCAGAAAATAATATAACCAAGTTATTGACAACTGTTGTCACCCAACTAATTTTGACAAAACCATTGCTAATGCAAACAAGAGAGGGCCTTTTACTAAATCAAGGAAACCGGTCACCAACATGGTGCAAATGGTGTACTATATATATATATATATATATATATATATATATATATATATATATATATATATATATATATATATATATATATATATATATATATATATATATATATATATATATATATATATATATATATATATATATATATATATATATATATATATATATATATATATATATATATATATATATATATATATATATATATATATATATATATATATATATATATATATAAACACTGTATGAACACCAGCCTACAACATCACATGTATATGTATATGTACATATGTATGTGTGTGTGTGTGTGTATTACGAAATTGTATGGAATTAGTCTTATTTCTCCTAAAATGGTCTACTTTGGTTGAAGATGCCAATCTTTTTTTAGTCCGATTCCAATCTTTTTTTTTAGTCTGATTGCATTATAAAAAATTTCTTCTACTGGCATTATAGGTCCTGGTTGGGGAATCCCTCATCAAACAAGAAGATCCAGGGAGAGGTATAGCTGGACTCTTCGGTAAAGATATATCTGTATGAGTTCGATTTCATTTATAATGTACTGGCCCTATGTATGGAAAATCTTCCGAGTCCCAAAAAATTTATGTAATGGAATTCTCAGATTATTGATCATTTCAATTTTTTTATCCAAGCATGTAAGTAATTTACTCTCCTGTGTTCGAAAGAAGTTCGTTTGTGCTCCTCTGTATGCATAGTTCCTGATCCTGGTGTAGTTTACTTTCATGGTTCCTGGAATTTGTATTCATAGTTCCTGATGCTCAATTTTGTTGCCTTTGGACAAAGAAACTATGTCTCGTTAAGAAAAATATAAAGGAAAAAAAATATGGTCTTCCAGTCGAAACCAATATTTATGATCGCTGTCCATTACCATAACTGACATATTCAACCTCCATATCAAGAATTAATCATGCTTTCAATCTTGTTGCAAGATAAATAACCCTCATAGTCAACCTCCAAGTTCTCAAAAACTATATCCTAGAATTACAAAAAAATATGATCATTCGTTTCTCTGCTGGTGTTGTATTTATTTTAAAGCCAAACTATTATTGTAAAAATCAGTGGCTTGAGATAATTTTTCTACATGTAATACATGAACCTCAATAAGAGGCAACTATCAACCTTAAATGAATAATTCAAGCTCATGACGAAGGATTACTGCCGTCCAAAGTCAACAAAACCTTGTATAGTTGTGGACGTCGATCTCTAAACACACCCCAACTGTGCCTCTGAGACTTGAGCTTATCCAAGTCGAACTCGGCTATCAAGATGGCTTCATCTTTATCATTAGCGGCCAATATTTCCCCTTGGGCCTGTTATAGAGATATGATCAGAGCAATGAACTAAATTCCTAACTTGTAACTTAAGCTTCTTGGACTACCAATTTGATTTCATGTAATCAAAGACCAACCATAAAATTTGTTCAATATGGAAGTCAAGGATCAGATATACATATTCATCTTTTAAATATAATAGACCCAAACAAGAGGTTGTAGGTTAATTCATCATTAATATTTATAATAACTCCTTTAGGAGAAATTTTTCTCCTGTGCCAGCAAAAGTCCATTTTCACCATGGAATGGGATAATCAACACTGTTCACTGCAAAATTAGGTCTGGCGACAATAGGGAACATCGTGTATAAGAACAATAGATTAGAGAGTGGGTATACAGAAATATAGAGAATAGGGGTGGTTGAATAACGAGCATCGTATGAGAGCGATCAACACTATTCATCTTGATCTTTATACCAACATATATATATACACACAAAAAAAACGCATCATACTTTTACTAAACACCCATAAATTTTGAGGTGGAAAAGTCCTAATAAAACCACCAATTTTGAAACCACGTGGTTAAAAGTTAAATAGTAAGAAAACTATTATAATTATGGTATATGTATGTTTTAGATTATGGAGGTTAAGACAAACAGTGTCGATGCACTGAAAATGGTCTTTTTGCAATACTAATTACTCTCCCTCCCTTCTATATGATTAAAGAAATATGAAAAAGGAAAAAAAAAGAAAAAGAAAAAATAAGATACCTGCAATGAAGGAATTTCCATAGAATGTTATAACACTATCACCATGTTCTGTTTTGATCGTCTCCTTCCCAATTCGATTAGAAGCTACAAGAGGAACCTGCATCAATCATAGTACATCACATCAATGAGTAGTCAAACGAGAAATATCACATTTTTCCCTTTAAAGATAGAGCTATGCTGATAAGTACCAAATTAGCCCCAGCATGGCCTTGCATTACTCTTTTCCAATGCTCTCTGGAGTCCAGTCCTTCATCTTGTGGTTCTGATCCTATAGCAGTTGGGTAGAACAAAATTTCCGCACCTTGAAGAACCATAGCCCTTGCTGCCTCAGGAAACCACTGATCCCAACAAATTGCTACCATATGATGAAGCAAAAGTCTTAAATCTCTCATACAATATGTAGTATTTAGGTTTCATAGTAAAATGTCACACATACAATATGTAGTTTAATTATAGGGTTAATTGCGGATTGACACCCGTGTACTATTGCCCAAATGCGAATAGACCCCTGTACTGTAGTTCTATCACCGAGGATAGATCCCCTGCACTATCGCCCAATTGTGGATAGACCCCTTAAAAGTGAACTTGTTTACTCTTTTACCCTCACATGGTCTATTTGTCAAAAAATAATTTTCTCTTTCTCGAGGATGAAAGGGTCAAAAAATTTCACTCGGGAGTCTATTGCAATAATAAAACGACAGGGCCTCCATCTGCAATTGCGGGTAGTACAGGGGGTCTATCCACAATTAACCCTTAATAATAAATTAATAGAGTAGGGGGGAATTATTTTGATAGCTAAAGAAGTTACTTACCCACTCCAATTTTGGCATACTTGGTAGCAAAAACCTGCCATTGGATTGCATGAAGGGAAATATTAATTTAAGAGTTTAATTAGTATATAACCAAACTAGACTTACAACTCAGTACATAAAAGAAACCAGACCTTGAAACCAGTATCACCTGGGTTGAAATAGAACTTCTCTTGATATCCTGGAACAAAAGTCATAAATCACTCATGAAACTAATCGACCATGTGAAAGTCATAAACAAGATAACAAAAATGTAGTGTATCAGAAGATTCTAATAGTACTTGCCTGGTCCATCGGGAATATGAGATTTCCGATAAAGTCCAAGATCACTTCCATCAGCATCAATAATGGCTATAGAATTGTAGTGAGCATTATTTGCTTCTTCGAAGAAACTCACAGGTATTACCACACCCAACTCCTTGGCAAGTTCCTGCATCCTGAATGCAACATGCAATATAAGAGATATTAGCAAGTTGCTATAAGTTGACATTGATTTCTTTTGTTGATGTATAACGGAAAAGAAATATGAACTTCAGTATGCCATCATGTTACCAACCTTAAAATTGTTGGGTGTCCTTTGTATGGCTTGGCTCGTTTAAAGAACTCCTCCCTTTGAGCTTGACAGAAGTAATAGCCTTCGAATAATTCCTTTGAAAAAACATAACCAACAAACACGTAATGTTAAGAACAGGAGGTAGGAACCGCTACTTGGATATTTTGCGAATACAGTAATACACTACATTTAAAGTTCAGAATTCTCTCAAGCAGCGTAACATCCATATTTCGGGAAGTGTACCTGAATGAGAATAATATTCGCACCCTTCTCATGTGCTGCTCTAACCAACCTGCATACATGTGAGCTTATGATCATTGCATAGGCATAGAATTCGGGTATTGGAAAAGAAACAAGTATGAAGATCTCAGCTAATATGTCATCAATGTGTGTGTGACTAACTTAGTCATGCGTATGCCATCAATTTGGACGATCGCTTCTGTTCATACTGATCGACATGCCTTGAAAAATATATACACAAAAATCATGCACACTGAGCATATATTACCCATGAGTAAATTGGTTGCAAAATTAACACTTTTTCCAACAATACAACTAAAGAGGTTTCTTGATGCATCAGTTAGATCTATTGAGATATCAGTAACCTTGATGCTTATTTTTCAAAAAAAAAACCCTGTTTCTGCTGAAAATTAAACGGGAAAAAGTTAGAATGCCCTACTTTAGTGAAAGTCCATGCCCCCAATCTCCAATAAAATAATTACTGAAATCCTATAGGAAAGTTCCCTCCTTTTGCTTATTTTTCATACAATACACAGATTTGGCGATTACCCATTTGGCCATTTTAGTCCAAAAAATCCTCAAACCCCAAAAATTGCTGTGAAAACGATTCAAGAATCTCAGAGAGAGGTTTTCTCGGATAACAATACACATTTCAAAATTTTAAAGAAGGAAAAGAGATCAAAAGATTGAACCTTTCGGCAGTATCAACGTTTTCAGAGACGGAATCGGAGCAAGCAAACTGGAGAGCAGCAACCACTACTTTCCTCTCGCCCTCCATCTCGCCGTCTCTCTCTCTGTCAATTATCAGGAAGAATTTATTATTATTTTCCTCCTGTTATATATTTTTGGGTTATTTGCATATATACCCCTTACATCATGGGTATTTGTAAAAGTAATCCTAAATTTAGTATTTGCAAAATTACCCCTCAAGTTACCAACTTTGTGAAAAAAATACCCCTAAAATCAACAAATTATGCTAAAATTTTGAATATTTTGTTGATAAATCTTTATATTTGGAGGGTATTTTTGTAAATACCCATGATGATTTTAAGGGTATATATGCTTGCTAGCCAGATTCAGAGAATTTTGCTGAAGCTGTATATATCCTTTCTAGCTTTGGGTCGCGTTCTGTTATCGAGGTCCAGCTCGACAAGCGAAGTTTGTCGGCGGTGTCGGGGATCGGGTTCGGGTCGGGTCAGCTTCTGCTTAGTGGGAAGTAATAATATGAAAAGAATTGGGGATATAAATTAGAAATATGCTAAATGGCATTTAAATACCCCAAAGTTTCACCGTTTTGACACTTATATACCATGAGTTGTGTTTTCGGTAAATAAATATTATAAGTTGTTTAAAAATTGGCATGCTAATACCCTCAATTATGTAAACGTGGAAAGTTTTCCTCTGAATGTTCTCATATGACACTAACATGTTAATTTTATAAATTTCTAACTACTAATATTTGTTAAATTTATCATTAAATATATCCCAACTCTATTTTAAAGTAGAATTAAGATAGGTTTAAAAATTATAGATTTTATAGCAAAGTTAACAAATATTAATAGTTAAAAGCTCTAAAATTAGCATGTATAGTATGTAAGTATCATGGAGAAATATTAGGATGAAAATTTCACGTTCATGATCGAGCGTTAATGTGCTAATTTTAAACAACTTGTGGTATTCATTTACCATATAAACAACTCATGCTATATAAGTATCAAAAGAGGAATCTTTGTGGTATTTAAGTGACATATAAAAATAAAGATTTTGGAGTTTAATACAAAATTTAAACGCAAAATTTCCACGGGATTACACTGCACAGATAGAGAAAACAAAAACTACTTTTGTTTTGAGTACTGGGACAAGATGCCTAGGAAAAAAAATCAATTTGATCAAAGAGTTTCAGAAATTCAGTAGCAAATTGAAGGAGGGAAGAGCACTAAACAAGTTTGCCTTTCGATTTAATTGTACATAAACCTCATCTGTTCTTTGAGTTGGACTTACACCCCTTCAGATTATTTATTAATACTGGTCACTAAGAACAAAACTTATTCACTAAACATATATACATATGACATAACACTTCTGGATTGTCATTTTCAGAAAGATAAACTGCGAGAAACACCCCCTCTTCCTCATGGATTAAGAGAGAGCTAAATACTAGTAGATAAGTTGAGGGGTGTTTACTTAACTGGAACTTAATGAGTAGAAGAGGGGGTTGCGTGCAATTTACCCGTAACCCATCTATTTTTTCACTTTAGAGGAGTACCAAATTGGAACGATGAACGCTCAAGGTCATATTTCACGTGGGCTGTGGGCGTGGTTCTAAAGAGCGACACCATGATTAATGACAGAATCAT